>OZJO01001010.1:23781-43954 GCA_900406225.1 Acrobeloides nanus | reverse complement strand
ACAAGCTAGAAGAAATAAAGCAACAACTGCTTGTAAAATGACATGTCGTGCGGCTAGAGACTAAAATTCATCAATTTTTTTAACTTTATCGAACAGCAGTTTTGATTATTTTTTGCCAATCGTTTAAATAAACACGATTTTATTGAAATTCAGGGCAAGTACCGGGAGCCGAGCGCTAACCACGGCATTCGAAAAATGAGAAAAAACGGTTCCCATTGATCTTTGATCAATCGTTTCAATATACAAACTTTATTGATCCAGACAATAATTTTATCAAGGAATTTTGATTAATTTTCAAAAATTCAGTAGAAAATCGAATTTTGAGCTAAAAAATTGAAAAATCGTCAAAAATGGCAAATTTGTCAGAAATTGAAAAATTCGTTAAAAATTGAAAAATTTTCAAATTTTAGCGGCATAGATGATACCCAAAAAATTGAAAATTCTTTAGATTAGCGAAATTTGCCATAATTTATATACAGGGTGTAACAAAATAAACGGACCACTTCGGAATACTGTTGTCTTAGGAATGCGCAAAGCTTCAGCGATTGTCCGCTCTGAATCGCCAAACGAGTGCATTCGCAAAATTGCCGGGCGTAATTTTTTCATTTTTTATTTTAAAAGAAGCTAAAAATTTTAAAAAATAAATTGTTTTGAAAAAAATTCGCATATTCCGAAGTGGTCCGTTTATTTTGTTACACCCTGTATATTCGGAAAATTCATGAAAAATGGAGAATTTTTTGTTTTTACAGTAAATTCCGAATCGTTATCGTTGTCGAGATAATCGCGTTTGAAGTTGTCAATTTTTGGAATTGGTTTTGAATTTGAATTTCCCGCCAAAATTGACAATCAGGGTTTTGGCGGAAAATTCAAATTCAAAACCAATTCCAAAAATCGCCAACTTCAAACGCGGTTATCTCGACAACGATAACGATTCGGAATTTACTGTAAAAACAAAAAATGCTCCATTTTTCGTGAATTTTCCGAATATATAAATTATGACAAATTTCGTTAATCTAAAGAATTTTCAATTTTTTGGGGTGTCATCTATGCCACTATAACTTATAGGGTGGATCTCAGATTGAAACCAAAACTGGGCTAAAATGTTGCGGTGGGTTAGGCCTAAAACATATCCAAACTTCAGGGTCAGCAACCATTCCTTCGCGAAGATAGCCCAGCACAAACGCAAAAAACCGGGTTTTTGGGGGTACCCAAAAGTAGCAGATCTCCTCGAAGGAGTTGACTTTAGGCCAAAATTTTTATACAAGGAGATTCCTCGACCCCACTTATCGATCGGATAAGAAAATCTCCTCCCCCTCCGAGCGCGATAGCGCTCGCCCCCCCCCCCCCAGTTTACATATTGAAAAAATGGCTAACATACCTTCGTTCCAAAATTGTGCTTATAAAACCTTTTAGTTTCCCATGAAAACAGGAATGCACGGAACATTATATACCACATACAAGTAAAATAAACTGTTAGTCCCATGAATAAGATTAATTTACAGAATTCTACAAAATTCTGCGTAAAAGCGCGTGTGGTGAAAGTTGTATAGACGAAAAATGAGAAAAGCACAACTGTGAGACTCTAAAATGGTAAGTTTGATTTGTTATAGTCATTCATAATCTAGCCCTACCAAAAAGATTAAGCATGGTAGATAAGCAAAACTGCTATAATCTTTGGCAGCTCGAACCAAAATTGTGCATGTGAATAATGCTATCAAGAAGCACAACATAATCAAACTTTTCAATAAATCCTCTGCAAATAGCCGATCGTTGATACCATTGGGCTCGTTTACACATTCTACAAATATTAAGTTGTTCAATAAGTATGGCGCGCTACTTTTTTGTCATCTGGAGGACTCCGGAAAACCGTTTTCGACAAAAAAAATTCTCAGTATTAGGCAAGAGCATACATGAAAAACCCCCTGTGACCCCATGTCATGATACGCATCATGACGCGCGTCAACGCTGAGCATGTGGGAACACTAAAGGGTGAGTTTCGTTCGAAAAAATCAAGAAATTCTTTTGGCCCGATACGGATAGGATTCACCTCCGCCCCCCCCCCGTTTAAAATAAAAATATACCGACTGCAAATAGAACCCAAACATTAAAAAACAACACAACTATAAAGAAAGCTTGAAATGTTGCAAGACCATTGGCTATCTTCTAAAAAGTTTATATGCAAAAAAACTTTTCTAAAGATCCATGAAAAAATTAGTGGTGCTCAAAGTTACAAAAAATGATTATTTTTTCACCGGCCTTAAAGGGGGAGTACAGAGAAGGGACTATTCTCTAAAAAAAGTTTTTTGCCCAAACAGCCTATATAGGGATAAAATCATGCGAAAAATCGACTGCGCGCATTCCCGAAGCCTGAAAATGCTTCCTTGACCTTGATTCAGGGAAATAGATGTGTGTACTGAAGTAAAAAGCATGTACTAATTTCTCTGAATCAGGGTCATGGAAGCATTTTCAAGCTTCGGGAATGCGCGCCTTCCTTGAATCAGGGAAGCATTTTTTGCTTCGTAAATGTCAAATTCAGATTTCCCACATGTTTTGTTCTACAATTAACTCTCGATTTAGTGACCCGAGAATTTTCCCGCCAACACGACCACACAGGGATGCATTGAGAAAAGTATAAATATAGTCAAACTCGAATTAGTGTCCCTCCCTCCGATTCGATTTAGTGACCCCTCCCTCGGGGTGTCACTAAATCGAGAGTTGACTGTATAGGTTTTTTGGAGCGGGGAATCGATTCCCGATGGAATTGGGCGATTTCGACATTTCCCCGACACCTTAGACCTCTATAATACGAAATACCGGTCTATGTTACAATACACCTATTTTATGCGGGGAATCGATTGCGCGCATTCCCGAAGCTTGAAAACGCTTCCTTGACCCTGATCCAAGGAAATAGAAATGTGTATTGAAGCGAAAAGCATGTACTAATTTCTCTGAATCAGGGTCATGGAAGCATTTTCAAGCTTCGGAAATGCGCGCAATCGATGCCCCGCATAAAATTTAAATGATTTTAAGGCATGAAACCTAAAATTTTTCGATTTTCGCTTCAATACATACACTCCGATTCCCTGATTCAGGGTCAGGGAAGCGTTGGAGATGCGCGCAATCGATTCCTCGCATAAAATGACCCCTAATAGGGTCATTTAAAAAAAATTCGGATCGAAAAAACATGAAAAAAATCGCCCAAATTCCAGTTTGTTCGTTACACCCTGTAATACCTCGAATGAAGCTCCACTTATATGTGAATTTCCCATTTCAGTAATTTCCTCGATCGGTTCATAATCACTCTTACTAGTTGAATCCATTTTGAAGTGGGAACAAGACTAAAATCGGATGTTCAAGAAATAAACTCAAGTCAAACTATAAAGAGATCAACCACAGAATATGCCAAAGAGAGACACGAAATGAGTGCCGCGATCACTATCAAAATGCCAAAGAAAAACAACAGAGAGGAAAAAAGTTGCCTCAAAAAAGTTTGTCCAAGACAGAAAATAAAAAGACATTGTAAGAATTCAATAGCATCAATGAAATTTTGAGATAATGATCAGGCAAAAAAAGATGTTCATGAATGCCTTGAAGAAAATTTTATCGGATAGTTGCCTCAAAAAAGTTTGTCCGGGCAGCAGCCCATCTCATAACATATAGACGATCTATTATATATAAAAAAATTATAAATCTGCGATAAAAATTTCGGAGCTCGTCTACATGGGGGGCCACCTTTTTTTTCAAAAAATTTTTTCCGATCTTCTAAAAACCGACTTTTTAGGGTAATTTCTAGGCGAAAAATCCATTGCGCGCATTCCCGAAGCGCGAAAATTCTTCCTTGATTCTGATTCAGGGAAATAGATGTGTGTATTGAAGCGAAAATATGAAAATTTTGGATTTTTCTTCTAAAATCATCATTTTAAGGGTTATTTTATGCGAGAAATCGATTCAGCGCATCCCCGAAGCGTGAAAATGCATCCTTGACCTTGATTCAGGAAAATAAGAGTGTGTATTGAAGCGAAAATCCAACATGTACTAATTTTCCTGAATTAGGGTCAGGGAAGCATTTTCAAGCTTCGGGAATGTGTGCAATCGATTTCCCGCATGAAATTACTCCCAGAAATATGATTTTGAGGGAGAAATTTCAACATTTTTCGATTTTCGCTTCAATACACACTCTTATTTCCCTGAATCAGGGTCAAGGAAGCATTTTCATGCTTCGGGAATGCGCGCAATCGATTTTTCGCCTAGAAATTACCCTAAAAAGTCGGTTTTTAGAAGAAAATCGGAAAAAAATTTTCGCGTTGAAACGTAGTTCTACCCTTATTTTCAGAGTCAAACTTAATTTTTCATGCTCCGAAAATGCGCGCAATCGATTCTCCGCATGAAATTACCCCCAGAAAAATGATTTTGAGGAAAGAAACCCAAAATGTTTGGATTTTCGCTTCAATACACACATCTATTTCCCTAAATCAGGATCAAGGAAGCATTTTCACGCTTCGGGAATGCGCGCAATCGATTTTTCGCCTAGAAATTACCCTAAAAAGTCGGTTTTTAGAAGAAAATCGGAAAAAATTTTTTGAAAAAAATCACGTGGGTGACCCCCCCCCCCTCCTCCACATATAGACGAGCTCTGAATTTTCTAATGCTTGATCAAATGTTTCAATAACTTTTTCCTGATCGTCAATTTGATCGAAGTGTAACCCGAAAAATTTGTTCAACTATATTAGAGACGGGGTTCTATTCAAATAAATACGGTAAGCGACAAATTTTTATTTATAAATTTTATACAAAAATAACTATCTTTCAATGTCGTAGATAGTTGAGCATTCTTATTTTTTGAAACCGAAATTTTCTTGTCCAGTGGTTTGATAAGGTGGTGGCGGTGGTGTGTCATATTGATGCCCATAAGGCTGTTGAGTATTACTATAATCTTGTTGTTGTTGTGGAGATGGTTGACTATAACCTTGTTGTTGTTGTGGAGATGGTTGACTATAACCTTGTTGTTGTTGTGGATATGGAGAAGTTGACCAAATTTGGTATCCAGCTTGTGGTAGAACATTCGGAGGTTGTGCAGCATTCGTGTTTGTCTGATTGACTGCTTGAGGATAACCTTGTGTTGGTGGTCCATAAACAACAACTGGAGAAGCTTCATTTCTACATTCACATTCAACAACATCGCGCATATACCTGAATGCACGATATATGACAGTCCAGCAGTAGGCGTAAACAACAATGAAGATTACTGTACCAATGAAAACACCAATGTAATAGAGACGGGCTTCTAAATAAATCCTAGTTTAACACTAAACGAACGAACATGGGTCATTTTGACCCATACGCGTATATTTTGTTGTGTCCGTCGGATAAATAAAACCCTTTTGAATCTAGATTCTATTAATTAACGGCTATAGGAACGAATGCACCGCACAGTTTTTTAAGGAATTGACCGTACAGGATCTTCCGCACCAGTAGCGTATCTAGAATTAAATTTCGGGTGGGGGTGCGATAATGGGGGAAGATCATTTCAGGGGGTGCGAGAGTGGGGGAGGGACCAATTTTGCACAATTTTTTCCCCGAGCTTCACCAAAACACTTACCAATAGAATTATCAAAGTCGTCTTTAATATATTCAGGTAATTTTATTACATAATAGATACAATAGAATGCTCGTATTCCAAAGGCAACCAAAAAAAACGCCTAAATAAATTTTAAAGGGGGGTCCAACTTACGGTCGGGTAGAAAATTAAAAAAATTTTTTTAACAAGTGACCCTTCAGGGGTAATCTTATACGAGAAATCGATTGCGCGCATCGAAAAATTCTGAAAAAATTTTCTGGGGGTCAAAAAATAGACAAAATTGCGTCAAAATTAGGGGTTATAAGCTTTAACCCCAACACCCCGGAAAATTTTTTCAAAATTTTTCGATACGCGCAATCGATTCCTCGCATAAAATTACCCCTAAAAATGATTTTGTTGGGATTAAAACTTATAACCCCTAATTTTGACGCAATTTTTTCCATTTTTTGACCCCCGGAAAAATTTTTCAGAATTTTTCGATGCGCGCAATCGATTTTTTTACGAATTTTGCAATTTTTTTAAATGAATTTTTCGATTTTGACGAATTTTTTATGTTTCGACTTTTGACGAATTTTACAATTTTTTACAAAATTTGCAATTTTTACGAATTTTGCAATTTTTTTAAATGAATTTTTCGATTTTTGACGAATTCTGGAATTTTTTACGAATTTTGCAATTTTTTTAAATGAATTTTTCGATTTTTGACGAATTCTGGAATTTTTTACGAATTTTGCAATTTTTTAAATGATTTTTTCGATTTTGACGAATTTTTCAATTTTTGACGGCCAAAAAAAGGCCGTCAAACTTGTCGCTTTTAGTATTTTTAGTCGTCAAACGTGTCGCTTTTCGGTTTACCAGCCTACCCTTCCCCTTGTTCATGTATGAATCTTACGGCTATAATCAAATATGGTAAATATAACCATGCACGCTTATTTATGTTCCCAATTATAATCATGAAACAAAGGATAATGTGTGCAATGCCTGGAAACAAGCCAAGCCACCATACTCCAACATGGAAACAGTATACAATTATAAGAATGGCCAAAATAATCTCGGCTATTGCAATTCCCAAAGCGCCTTTCTAAAAAAAGGACCAGTCCACTTTTAAACAACAATTTTTGGCTCTATTATGCTCCTATTATACTCCTAGGAGATATTTGAGAAAGAAAATTGCATGAACAATTTAAACATATTTGTGTATTGAAGCAAAGGGACTGATGCTGTTTAAAAGGTCTTTTATTGAAGCGAATTACTTTAAAAAATCCATTTTTGCATAGATTTTTTAAACTTTCATAAAATGAACATAAGTAAGACGACCGTCCGATCTGGCAAGCATAGGTTACCAAGGGGGTACAGTACACCACTCATCCTCGGACCTTCCGCCTTTATAGTCATTCATCCATCCATCATGAGGGTTCGTATACCTTCCCCCTTCCAATTCATTCATCATATAAATCTTTGAAAATTTTATCATGTACCCTCCTTGTACCCCCCTGAAAGGCCATTCATCCATCCATCCTGAGGGTCTGGTGTATCCCCCCTACTGGTAAACTATACTGGCAAGTTAAGCAACATTGGGCCCGCAGGGTCAAAACTTTTGATTTTCAAAAAAAAAGTTTGGATTTTCAGGGGCAAAAAGTTTTTGTGCTCCATAAAAATAAAAAATTTTTTTATAAGTCTAAAGTTTTGACTCTGCAGACCCAACGTTGCTTAACTTGCCAGATCGGACGGTCAGCTTACTTATCCACTGAGTTATGTGGGCAGCGCTTTTATTTTCTCTCTCGCTGAAACAGACTATATAGGGGTCATTTTTAGAGAAAAAAATATAAAAACTTTTTTCCGGATTTTGAACCCTTGGATCGCTAATCCGAACTAGTATCAATTTTGAAATTGATTTAAAAATATTTTACAACTTACTCGAACATGGAGATTGCAACAGCATGTATAATTCGATTCGTTTGCCATTTATTCATTTGTCATAAATCAAAAAATGTTTAAAAAATGAACAATGTAAAATGCCAGGCACAAATTTTTGATGATAACAAAATCGATATATGTATAAGCACTCCTTTTGGGCTCGGAAAATGATAAGCCTTATGTAAAACCCACGCTGACTCACGCTCGAGGAAGCTTATACCTATTGGTTTTTAATATTTTGTTTGTTAAGTTACAACAAGTGACGATCCTTGACACTGGCCAGAAATATGTGAATTTTGAGCACGAAAATATTTGGATCATGGCGTCAAAGGAGACGAATTTGTTACTATGAACAATTTATGCTCGTGCTCAAAATTCGTATATTTCTGGCCGGTGACAAGTATGATCACTTTTATGTAACTTGTGCATCCATTGTCTTCATCGTTCCAATTAGGGTTGGCGAGAACGGGATTCATAATCGGGCGGAAAAATTTCCCGAAATCGGGGAAATTTTTTCTTCGGGAAAATCGGGGGAAAATGTTTAAAAAATCACCTTGATACCCCTTACGTATTTTTTCGATAATTTTCAAATTTTTGGACAAAAACATAAATGAGGGGGGAGGGCCAAGTTTTTTCGAGTTGTTCAAAAAATTTTTTATCGATCTTTAGGCATATTACATATTTACCCCTTCGAATTTTTGCTTAAAAATCGAATTTTGGTCGAAAAATTGAATTTTTTTGTGAAAAATCGAATTTTTGCCTAGTTCCAATTGATAAAAAGCAAGCCGTCATAAAAGTTTGAATCTCATATCTCCCCAATGCATCGGCCTTTCTGTAGAAGGAATACTCGCGATTACGTAATCCTTTTTTATTGACCGCAATTTTGTTTACAGACACTTGACCTTTGAAAAATTTTCTCTCACATGCTAATCCTCTAGTTTGTCTACTAGGGGTATCACTTGATCGCATTGTAAGAATTTTTTATTATAAACATTAAAGGACCACTCCACTCGGAAGAAACACTATGAAAAAGTTATATATTCAGAGATTCATGAAAAATGGAGCATTTTTTGTTTTTACGACATCTTCTGAATCGTTAACGTCTTCGAGATAATTGCGTTTGAAATTGCTCATGTATTTCGTTGTAATACACAAACTTTTTTGAATTTTTTGCGAAAAAAATTAATTTTTGCATCGATTTTTTAAATTTTCATAAAATGAACATTGTAGCAATTTTTATAGCTAAATGAGACGGACAAAATGACATGAAAATTATCCAATTTGAACATTGTTTTGGGTTATTGAAATGAAAATTCTGATTCATGTTTTCGTTTCAATAACCCAAAACAATTTTCAAATTGGATAATTTTCGTGTCATTTTGTTCGTCTCATTTAGCTATAAAAAATTGCTACATGAAAATTTAAAAAATCGATTCAAAAATTGATTTTTCCGCAAAAGATTCAAAAAAATTTGTGTATTACAACGAAATACATGAGCAATTTCAAACGCAATTCTCTCAAAAACTACAACGATTCAGAACGTGCCGTAAAAACAAAAACTGCATCATTTTTCATGAACTTTCCGAATATATAACTTTTTCATAGTATTTTTTTCAGAGTGGACTGACTGATTCTTTAAAGGGGGAGTTCAAACGATGGGCAGGTAAAAATTTTTTATTTTTAAAAAAATGACATTTCTAGGGTAAATTTTATGCGAAAAATTGATTGGAATAGTTTCGAAGCGTGAAAATGCTTGCTTGATCCTGATTCAGGGAATGGAGGTCGTGTATTGAAGCGAAAATTTTGGATTTTTAAACAAAAAAAGATTCCTCCGAGGTAATTTTATGCGATTGCGAATAATTCTGGATCATGAATACGTTTTCTTGACCATGATTCAGGGGAGAATTTGACCCAAAAAATTACCTCGGAGAGATTCTTTTTTTGCTTAAAAATCCAAATTTTTCGATTTTCGCTTCAATACACGACCTCCATTCCCTGAATCAGAGTCAAGGAAGCATTTTCAAACATATTTCAATCAATTTTTCGCATAAAATTTACTCTAGAAATGTCATTTTTTACAATTAAAAAAAATTTCTACCTGGCCATGGTTTGAACTCCCCCTTTAAACTTTCACACATATATTTTTTTATATAAACCATTATTTGTTGGTGCATTTTTATGCGGAATGTAAATAAAGTGCATAATTAAGTTGCCAAGGTGATTCGATGGAGAAGATTAAAAAGACGAGTGTCACTTCACCGCATTGTTTTGGTATGGGTCTGTCAACTGTTGTCTCGCAAAACAGGTTCCACTCGGGTATGAGATAATAATTGTTAGGTTGATTTTTTCTATAGGATTAGGGTTCTTCTCACATTCTTCTCCATGACAACTTCTAATGTGTATAGACAAAAGGGATTTTTAAAATACACTTGGGCCTCGAAAAAAGATCCCTTGAAGAGAGATATGAGAGGGACCACCAATCCGTTCAGAAAAAAGTTACCATTTTTGTTGATATTCGGAAAATTCATAAAAAATGGAGCATTTTTTGTTTTACGGCATCTTCTGAATCATTGTCGTTTTCGAGATAATTTAAAATTTTGAATTTGTGTACATGTTTTCGTTGTAATACACAAACTTTTTTGAATTTTTGGAGTGGAAGAATCGATTTTTGCATCGATTTTTTAAATTTTTATAAAATGAATATTGCAGCAATTTTTTATAGCTAAATGAGACGAATAAAATAACACCAAAATTATCCAATTTGAAAATTGTTTTGGGTTATTGAAACGTCAGAATTTTCGTTTCAATAACCCAAAAAATTTTCAAATTGATAAATTTGGTGTCGTTTTGTTCATCTCATTTAGCTATAAAAATTGCTATGATGTTCATTTTATGAAAATTTAAAAAATTTATTTTTCCGCCAAAAAATTCAAAAAAAAGTTTGTGTATTACAACGAAAACATGTACACAAATTCGAAATTTCAAACGCAATTTTCTCGAAAACTACAACGATTCAGAACATGCCGTAAAAACAAAAAATGCTCCATTTTTATGAACTTTCCGAATATCAACAAAAAATGGCAACTTTTTTCCCACTCGACTAGTCCTTTAAAACAGTATAAAAATATTTATACATATTTTTTCCACATTTACATCACATCTTAATCTATAGTTTTTTTCTTCTCCCTCAATCGTTGTCTTCCCATCGTTTTACGACTGTTTACGGCTCGTTTCTTTCTGCAATTGGTGCGTTTCAAGAGAGGCCGTTGTTATTGTTTGATGGGACTCGGGCGGTGCGAGCCGATCAAATGTACAAATTCCGCGACACGGGCCAAGAAATGTATTTGGTTCACCTCTTCTCGCGCTGTATAAATGAATAAGCATTTATCAGCTGGCAGCGTGTGTATTGTGTATAACCTTCGATGTTTTCATGGTGAGTCGATCTGTCTCCATTCTCAGCCCGCCGATCGAAAAGCAAATTTCGGCGTGCTCAGGTGCTCCAATTTGTTTGTCGATTTCTCAATGGATTTTATTATTGTTTCGTTGCGCATTACCTCAATATTTATGAAATAAAAATCTGTGGCATTCTATTTTTTTCAATTTTTCATTTAAAAAATGACGATTTTTCACCAAAAATGCGATTTCGTTGACAAAAATACCATTATTAGTCATTTTTGCCAAAAAAAAATCAAATTTTTTGCAAAATCGAATTACAATACCCCACCACCAATAACTGGAAAAATTTTTTGAAAAAAATGCTCATTTTTTATGACTCAACTACAGTACCGCCCTGGTTATGCTACTGATGAGCTCTTACATGAGCACTGCAACAGATTTTTCAACTAACGTTATTTATTCTTGCACCGAAAAATGATTTTTGCATTGAAAATATTTGAATTTGTAATGAAAAAAAATATTAACCCTTATTAGGCAGAAATTCTAAGCCTCCCAAGTAGCCCAGCCTAAGAAGCATAAGCTTAGCATAAGAAAGCCTAAGGGCCTCCACTAATTCGTCTCGACGTCGAGATATGGCGAGACGCGTCGAGACGGAATATCTTTTTATGGTTGAGGAATTTTGACATGGTGTCACTTCATAAAATGTAGCTCTCATCTAGCTCGACATTTTTGCAAACGACACCATGTCAAAATTCCTCAATCATAAAAAGATATTCCGTCTCGACACGTCTCGCTACATCTCGACGTCGAGACGAATTAGTGGAGGCCCTTAAGCTAAAGGTTAATAAAGTTCTCAATCTAAATTACTCGATTCTTTCACACTACACACCCTGTATCTCAAAAGTGCATTTTGCATACAATGAGAAACTTAATTGAAAAAGTTATTTCAAGTACAAACAAAATGTAATGTTGTTCCAATAGAGATTTTCTGATAATAAACTTTATTATAAAGCTTGAGAAAATTTGAAGTTCAAATACCAATGCCGTATCTACATTAATAGTAGCACACTCCCAGGAGAACTTGGACGTTTTGTTTCAATACTCACTAAGCTTAAATCTCACGTAGCTTTTGTCCAGAAAAGTTGGAATTTATCAATTAACCACTCGTGCGAAAAGCTCAGCTTCTAAGGCACTACAATTACGTGAGCTGTTAACCGTAAAATTCACTGGGATTTTCTAAAATGGATATTTTTGAAAAATGGAAAATTTTGGACATTTTTGTTGAAAATTTGTAAAATTGTGTGAAAATTTTTTTTCAAAATTCACATACTTTTTTCAAGACCTCTACCCCGATAAAAACATAAAGAGAGACAATTGGGAAAATTTTTTTATTTTTTGGATTTCGGGGGAGGGGGGACATGATTTTTTGAGTATTATCACCAGCATTGAAAATGCTTCTCTGACCTTTAAACAGGGAAAAATAAATTTCGATTTTGGCATAAAAAAAATTTAATTTTGTGGCCAATATTCTACTTTTGGCAAAAATTCGATTTTGTCGCAAAAAATTCGGTTTTTGGGCAAGTTTTAATTTTGTGGCAAAAAATCGATTTTTTATTTAAAATTCGAGCTCTATTGTTTGCACATTTTTGGGCATTAATTAGAACAATGAACAGTGACATTTGAACAGTGACATTCTGCTTTTTGCAAATATATCCAATTTTATACATAGCCCAAAAATGTGCAAACAATAGAGCTAAGTATGAGGAACAAGTCAAACAAATTTTCAAGCATTAAAAGTGTAATTTTTTTTGGTTTTTTCCAAAAATTTCAAATGCTTAGCTCTATCAAAAATATTCCAAAGCGCAAACCGCGTTTTAAGTGTTAAAAGTGCATGAGATCTGATCAGAAATTTGTTTGCACATTTTTGAACATTAATTGACTAAGTAAAAAATTGGATATATTTGCAAAAATGAAGATGAATGTTCACTGTTCATAGGTCTATATCTATCACAATTGTAAGTGTATATAAGGGCCTACAAAAATTCTTCAAACACAGTCGAATCATTTTTTCATCTCCTAATTCTGCTTCACCATTTTCCGCTTGGTTTCGGTTAAATCATGGTCGGACAATCGGGATTGTTCTTGCTAGTTTTGGCTTTATATTCAAATACACAGTGGGTTTATTCCGGTAAGCTATGAAGATAACGAATCATATCCAAATTGTTTAGCTCAAACTTGCCTCAAAACCTATCAAAACATGACTATCGATGGGGGAATTTTCAAAACGATCAGTGGAAACCTTTCAACTTGTTGTACGTCTTGCCAGCAAACCAGTGGATGTGTGGCTTATTCTTGGGACGGTGTCAACACATGTTGGCTACAAAATCAGACTCAACCTCTTTATATGCATAGTAATAGAACCACTGTGATCATGAGTCCTCTTCCATCGGCAGCATATTCGTTGAATCAAACTTACTCAGCTGGAAACTTTTTCGGCACAAACGGGAAAAACAATTTTCACTTTATAACATGGGGTTTAACAAATGTGACGAAGAATGTGAATCAGGCAACAGCGAATTCGAGTGGATTAATTGCATACCAAAATGGACAGGTATTTTCATGCTAAGATGGAATTTATACTTCTGTCGTATCGCGACGCATCGTACGCCGAACTATAAGGGTCTCCACAAGCTATCATACTAACCAAAAGCAACTGCACAAGCTATCGTACTAAATTCATCGAACGAGTGTAAAATACAATCGTACTACGGACGAAATGACCACAAGCTATCGTACGAGTAAGATGACTCGTACGATGAAATTTCGTACGATGAGCCGTCGTACTTTGTCGTATGAAAATGCAGTTTTGTCGTATGAAAATACAGTTTTGTCGTACGACAAAAATGCATTGTCGTACGACAAATTTCGTACGATGCCATCGTACGACAGCTTGTGGCGATTTCATTGTACTTTTATGTTAATTTTACGATCGTGCGATAGCTTGTGGGCTATCGTACTTTTGCTTGCGTTCAGTGCGATAGAATGTGCGAGCTTGTGGCGAACCTTACCCTTAGGGTTTGCACAAGCTCGCACATTCTATCGTACTGAACGCAAGCAAAGGTACGACGGCCCACAAGCTATCGTACGATCGTAAAATTAACATAAAAGTACGTTGAAATCGCCACAATCTGTCGTACGATCGTACGACGCAGTACGATGGCATTGTACGAAATTTGTCGTACGGCAATGCATTTTTGTCGTACGACACAACTTGCACTGTCGTGTCGCGACAAACAGAACTATAAATAACGCTTAACGAAAATAACTCCCACAATTTAGGTATATATCGGAGTTGATCACACGAATGTTGTAACTACTGGCAGACCAACAACTCAACTCCAAAGTCTATGGCTCTACAACTCCGGCCTGTTTATCCTAAATCTCGCACATATGCCATCTGGCAATACTACATGGCCATCGTGGTGGTTTCAAGGTCCAAACTGGCCGAATAATGGTGAAATCGATGTATTGGAAGGAGTATATGGAATGAACTATAACTTGATTTCACTACACACTGGAAACAACTGTACAGTGCAACAAAATTATTCCACATACTTCAATGGGACTTGGGCAAACTCTGGAAGTAATAAAGGGTGTAGTATAAAGGCCCCAAAAGGAACCTTCCAAGATGCCTTCAACGCTGCTGGCGGAGGAGTTTTCGCTTTACAATGGGATAGAAACAATTATATCCGTGTTTGGAACTTCATAAACCCTAATATTCCAGATGACATTAAAAATGTTAGTTTTTATGAGGCAATGAAAAAAATCATCACTTGGACCCTTTTTTTGTTTTTATCATAACTTTTTTTTCAACAACTTCCCGCCAAAAATAGAAAAAAATCAATTCGATATGTCTAAAAAGTCCCTTATAAACGATAAATAATTTTAGAACAGCACCAATCCAAATCCGGACACATGGGGTATTCCAAACGCATACATTCCACTGGATTCCAATTGTTCTCCTAGTCATTTCAACAATCTGTCGATGACCTTCGACATCGCATTCTGTGGTAGTTGGGCAGCTCAATACGTTTCAGGAGGAGAAGCAGCCTGTGAAAATGTCTTAAAGAATGATCCTAGCCAATTTTCGGAAGCATATTGGCTAATCAATTATGTGAAAGTGTTCGGCAAGCCCGGCGATTCTCTTGGAACTTATTATCCAACATGTCAATTCGCTTGTTAATTGATAGTTTAGAATAAAGCTTGTTGATATCATATTGATCTATGCAAGGGTCGCAAAATATAAGATATTTTGCTTAGGATGTGGTAAAAGGTGGCTTGGTCTAGTGGAAACCCTAAGGCGGGATTTATACTTCCTTCGCGATACGACGGTGCATTTTTGTGTTGCGAGTTGGCGTTTATAGCTTGTCGCGCGACGCGTAGATTTTTAATTTAAAAAAAGCTCTATTTCAATTATAGTGCCAAAAATGGATTATAAGCAAAAAAGTCATTTCCTAGAAAAATTTTTTTTGACCCCTATAGGCCTCCATAATTTTCGATCCGTCGTATAGAATCGAAAAAATTTTTTGCAGGAAATGATTTTTTTGCTTATGAACCATGTTGAGAAAATTTTTCACGCCGTTTTTACTAATCTTTGGCGGTATGATATCAGGTAGCTTCTCCGCTTCAGCTCAAAACCCAAAAAACTGTTATTTTCCCTACAAACTCAGAAAACTCAATTTCTCTGGTTAGAACCATTCAAATCTCAAAAGTTATATATGAATCGATAGCTCGTCAAAAGTTTAGTAAAGAAGACCATCCTTGAAAACTCAAATCAAAGCTGTGAGGGTCCCTTGTGAGGTGGTTCTCTACAGAATATATATTTTTTGAAAAATTTTTGATTTTAGATACTATGAAAATTTTTGCTTGACCTATTTTTTTAAATTATTGAATTTGAAAAATGCTTTGGGTTATTGAAACGAAAATTCTGAATCGGAGTTTTCGTTTCAATAACCCAAAACATTGTTCAAATTCGATAATTTTAGTGCCATGTTGTCCGCCTCGTCGAGTTATAAGAAATGCTGTATTTATTTTCTTCTAAATGTTCAAGAATTTTGAATTTTATAATGATTTATTAAATCGTTTCAATGAAAATTTTCATTGATGTCTGAGTGCCGGCTCTTCGCTTCAATGTTCAAACTCATTTGAATTCAAAAATTACAATTTGGTTTCGATCATAACTTTTTACCGTTAGATTTTCAAGTAGTGCCGTAAAAGAAAAAAATGCTCCAAATTATGTGCTCTATCACATGATATCATTTCGCCAAAAAAGTAGACTGGTCCTTTAAATCTAGCGTAGCTTTTGGCCTGAAAAGTTGGAATTTATCAATTGACTACTCGTACGAAACACTTGCTCAACTTCTAGGGCACTACGGTTACATTGGTTAATCGTAAAATTCATTGGGATTTTCGGAGCTCGTCTATATGGGGGGGGGGGCCACCCACGTGATTTTTTTTCAAAAAATTTTTTTCCGATTTTCTTCTAAAAATCGACTTTTTAGGGTAATTTCTAGGCGAAAATCGATTGCGCGCATTTTTCGGAGCATGAAAAATTAAGCTTGGCCCTGAAAATCAGGGTAGAACTGCGTTTCAATTTTGGGGGGAGGGCATGATTTTCGTGCTCTTGTTTCCTATACTTATGAATATGAGTTTTATTTAAAAAATATTGTGAATAAATTTACAAAAAAAGTTACATTTGAACATAAATAAATCTTTTTATCAAAATTCCATAATCACATAAAAACAGGGTGAGTTAAAAAGTGCATTGCTGTGATTTTTTGGGCCTGAAAAATTTTTTGCTAAAAATGATCCATCTGGGGGTAATTTTATGTGGGAAATCGATTGCGCACATTTTCTAAGTATGAAAAATTCTGATCCTGATTCAGGGAATGGAGTTGATGTATTGACGCGAAAATAGAAAATTTTTCGAAAAGCCAATACACCAACTCCATTCCCTGAATCAGGATCAAGGAAAAGTTTCCACGCTTCAGGAATGCGCGCAATCGATTCCCCAAATAAAATTACCCCTATCTGGGTCATTTTTAGTTTAAAAAATTTTCGGTTTCAAACAAATTTTTCGAGCCCCAAAAATCACAAAAATGTACATTTTTTTATTCACCTGTATATATGCACTTGATAATAAAAAATGATTACAAAAAAGCTAACAAAATTACAAAACTTCTTAAGAATCAGAAGTGGAAGTATTCGAGGCCACAGATTCTGTCGGCTCTAATGAATTCGATTCTCGAGTAAGATCACCAGTTTCCACGAGTTCACCGGTTTCTGTAATATTGCTTTCATTGATGTTAGTGTTGGCGGTTTCACTTGGGTTGCGGCGTTTGTTACGCAGAAGATTGCGTTCTTTGACTTTGTACTCGAGAGTTGAATGAGGGACTCCGTAGAAGCTACCAGCTCGGTGGACTGACATCTCACCTTTTCGGACGGAGGCGACAGCTTTGTCAAGAGCTGTTTTGTCGTATTTCCTAAAAATTGAGGCATAAATTTTTTGGATTTGCACAACTGGGTTAAAAGATGAGCCCTTTCTTTTTTGATTTTGTTGCTGTGGACACAAAATGCCGAAAAGGTGAAGGCAAGGGTCAAAATTTTTCCAAAAGTTGTCAAGGAAAAATAATCTCACCATCGAGTTTCTAACATAAAAATGTGGATATGCAAAAATTTTTATAAATTTTGACTACAAAATAAAAAATGACTATTGAGCGCGGGATTGAACCCGCGCCCTATGAATGAAAGCCGAGCACGTTAACCAATCGGCCATGGGTTAAACCCCTAAAAGCCATGATATGGGGCTTGTTTTGAAGCGCTCGGCGAGCTGAGTCGATTGGTGAACTTTTTTTAAGTTTTGATCCTTGGCTACATCTTTTTCCTCTTTAGTGCGCCGTGGTGTGGGGGAGGATACGTCTGACACCAAAACTTGATACTGTTACACCCCTTCTCAATTTTCTGAGGGTGGAAGGCATTAGCCCCAGCTGAGAATTTTTTAAATGGTGTAACTCGAAAGAAACTTATACAGAATATCCCTAAAGTTCGTGTACACCCTAATTAATTTCATGAGAATTTTCTTCATGACAGAAAACTTTTCACAAAAAGTGATATTCTATAAAGTTGTTCTTCGTGATCTCAGCAATAACTTTGTAGAACATCACTTTTTGTGAAAAGTTTTCTGTCGTGAATAAAATTCTCATGAAATTAATTAGCGTGTACACGAACTTTGGGGACACCCTATATGCTACATCAATTCTTGTTTTTTTATTCCTACCTATACTGTCCCCTTTTTGGCCTCGCTTTCTTCATCTCCATTTCATCACTAGAAGTATTTTCGCCCAAATTTCCATTAATCAAAGCGTTATTTTCACCACCGCCACCACCATTTTCAACATAGCGTTTGAGCAAATTTGAAAGAGAACTTAAACTTGGGAGCATCGATGGAGTTGACATGACAAAAGGGGACATAGCCGGTGGGGTAGCTGCATTCATAGCCAGTGGTGACATTGTTTGAGTGGTTTCTAGGCTATCAGAAAGAGTTATGTTTGAATTTTCGATAGGACCATTTTCGGGTTTGATTTCAAGTTTGGTGGGCTCTCTAGAAAGTAGAAATTATTGCAAGGTAGCGCAAAAAAGTGCACTTGTATGATTTTTTGGAGTCTGAATTTTTTTCCTTCTAAAAATGACCCCTCATTGGGAGGTAATTTTATGAGGAAATCGATCGCGCATTCCAGAATATTAAAAATTCTTCTCTGACCCTTTTCGATATTTTGTCATAATTTTTCATCGCTCGTTATACTCCGTTTTCCGCTGAACGGTCAAAAAAGTGGGCGCCTATAGCCTAATGGCTAAGGAGCCAGTCTATCAATATGTAGGTGCGGGTTCGATCTCGCCCGGAGTCAATTCTTTTAGAAGTGTCCAAAATAGACAAAAATTCATGAAAAAATAACAGCAGATTCGTGTTTCTCGCATAAACCCCATAGGCAAAATTTTTTGCCAATTTTGGACACTGTTCAACGAATTGACTCCGGGCGGGATCGAACCTGCACCTACATATTGAAGCTTCTTAACGACTAGGCTATGCCCACTTTTTTGAGGTTCAGCGAGAAACGGGGTATATAGTTCCATCTTTTATCAATAAATCATACTTTTCTTTTTTCCTAGTCGCATATGCATTCAGTCTTCTTCTCTTGCTAGCTCCCTCGCCATTATTGTCTTCGGCGGCCTCCAATTTATAAATTTTGTTCCTCAAAGTTGACCTTGGGATACCATAAACTACAGAGGCTCTACGGGTGCCTAGTCTGCCGCAACGGATGTCCTAAAAATAGGTTTCAAACAATTTCAGTTTTACTGAGAACTTACAGTCACCGCTGCATCCAAATCAGCTTGGCTATAGTTTTTCTTATTCATCGAATAGACTTTTGTGCTGATTTCACTAGCCAAAGAAGCGGGTGAAAATCCTCTGAAAATTCAAAATTTCGAATTGAACTCCAATTTTGGCATAAAAATGTAAGGAATTCAAATTTTGGAGCTACTACACAATAGGGGGGGGGGTCCACCTACGTGAAAATTTTTTCTAGAAATGACCCCTCTAGAGGTAAAAACATGCGAGGGAATCCGAATTTGACATTTTTGAAGCGAAAAAACGCTTCTCTGATTCAGGGAAGGCCTGCGTATTGAAGCGAAAAGTCGAAAAATTACGCTCCCACTTAGCACAGAAGTGTTTTGACGCAAAAATAACATTGCCTATGAAGTTAGAAAGTTCGAACCGGACCTCGGTTTATATCATTTTTTAATGGGGTATAAGAGCCGAAGAGCTCCGAAATTTTTAAAAAATCTCTACTCATAAGAGTCCCCCTTATGTTTGTTGGGGGTTCCAGATATTACGTAATCAAGTGGGGAAAAGGGGTAGCCAAATGATTACGATTGATTACGGGGAGAGGGGGGGGGGGGTCAGGTCAGTGATTACGTAATCACAATGTATAAAATTTTTTCAATTTAAAACCAAATTTGTCGTATATATCATATTTTTGTTATAAAAATTTTTTTAAATTTTTGCCATTGATTATGTAATCAAGGAGGGGGTCAAAAAACCCGAAAATTTTGATTACGTAATATCTGGATGACCCCTTGGGAAAGTGGCCTTTTTAGAGAAGTTCCCTACCCTAACTGACCCTTCTACTTACTTTTTACCTATCACTAGAGGGGGGGGGGGGGCCG
>OZJO01001010.1:12844-23681 GCA_900406225.1 Acrobeloides nanus | reverse complement strand
ATTTTTGTTATTTTTTGAATCACTCGATTAAATGCAATTCTAAAAAATATGGGTGCTGGTTGCTAGCACCCATGGGTACTTTTGGTGGAGCGTGAAAGCGCTCCTTGACCCTGATTCAGGGAAGGTGGTGGGTGTATTGAAGCGAAAATGGACTACACCCATCACCTTCCCTGAGTCAGGGTCAGGCAAGCGACAAAAAGGTGGCACCACCCATCACCCAATATGGTACCATCCACCTAAACATAGCCTGGTCAGGACCAGGGGGCAAAGTTTTCGCTTCAATAACCCATCCGCCTCCTTGAATCAGGGTCAGACAAGCGAATAAAAGGTGGTACCACCTAAAAAAATATTATAAATAAATAAATTTTGAACAAGGTATTTATTCAATCGATATTTCATTTAAAAATATTTTTAAACATTTTATTTCATGCAATTATACTGTATTATAGTTTCGATAACTAAAAATGATTGTTTTGTAATCCCGCTACTACTTTTAGTAATCGCCCAAAATTCAACAAAGGAAATATTTCTTTTCTTTGAAAAAATAGTAAATGGCTCGGATATGGGACTCGCGCCTGCGGCTCTCGGCGAAAATAACGTATTAGTAACTTTAGAAGTCCTAGTACGCTATAGACGTCGTAGGTTGCTATATATCCATGCATTTTCGTTAAATTTCCATAAAAAAGATACATGTAGAGCTAGGGATCGTCATGCATTTTCGGAACTCAATGGTTTCATAGGAAAACCACTCCAAATACGCTTTAGAATCGAAATCTATGCTATTAAAAATAGTGTTGTGCAATTTAAAAATGGCTATTTTTGCCAAAAAATGTGATTTTTTGACGAAAAAATCAAATTGTTTTCAAAATCGAATTACAATACCGCCTCCCTTACCTGGAAAAATTGTTTGAAAAAAAATGCCCGTTTTTTGCCTTTTTTATGACTCAACTACAGTACCGCCCCCCCCCGTTCCGGGACGGGGGGTCTGGCTATGCCATTGCATAAATTTTATTACCCATAAAAGATTAACTTAATACTATTTTATAAATGGATGGAGAAGAAAATGTTAGAGCTCAGCAAGAAGCTCCTGAACGATATAATTCTCTACTCGAAGCCCTCAATCGATCCGAAAACCGTATAATTTTTCTTAAATCACAATTAGAAAAAGAGAATTTGAAAGTGAAACAAATCAAGAAAGATCTTCATTTTGCTTATGGTGATTTAAAACGAGAAAAGAGAAAGCTGGTCTCATGGCAAGAATATTATAGCAGAAACAAAAAGTTTCTTCTGGATATTTTGATAGATGTGCTCCGCTATTTACATCCTATACAAATAGGAGAGTGTCGAGAAGTCAGTCTATGGTGGAATAAAATTATTATGGGTAAAAATATTTATTTAAAATTCTCTATTTAGCCATGGACCGTGTCGGTATAGAAAGCATCTGAAATTCCTGAAAACAAAAGATACCATTCCTCACGACGGGTGGATTGAAAATGCGAGGGAGTTCTTCTCTTCAACGACAACTGAAGGCAATGGTACATTTCCCAAGTGGACATTTCCCAAGCGACATTTCCCAAATAAAAAATCACAAGAGACATTTACAACCTTTTACTTGGGAAATGTCCACTTCATTTTTACTTGGAAAAAAATTTACTTGGGAAATGCCTACTTCACTTGGGAAACGTCTGCTTGGGAAATGTATCATTGCCCATCTGAAAGCTGATTGAGAGAGCCCGCAACGGATCCGATATCTTGTCAAAACCTTCATGACCTAGGATAGACTCGGACCCACGACATCGAGCGTACCGGGACAGTGCTCTACCACTGAACTATAGTCCGTTTCCGCCCATAAAATACAAAAAAGTCCGCTTGCAATGACAAGTAGATACGTCCGAAATGGCAAGTTAAGCAACGTTAGGCCTGCAGGTTCAATCCCACTAAGGCAAAAAAATTTTTACAAACAATTAAGCAAAAAATTTTTGCCCCATTTTTTGTAAAATTTTTGAAAATCAAAATTGTTGCCCTAGTGGAATCGGACCTGAGGGCCCAACGTTGCTTAAATACAGTGTCAATTGACGATAGTTTGCAAAATCAACTTATGACACATGGACAGATCCCCCTTTCAATATTCCAACAAAAATATATTTCAGATCATAAAACCATTCTGCCATCTCCACCATCCTATCCAAAAGAATGCAAAACTGCTCATGCCTTCTTCCTTGAAGAATACCGTAAAAACCCATTTGCTTCACTTGGTGATACAAGACATCAAGCTTATTTGACATGGTCAACAATGGAAGATAAATCAGTAAGGGGTCTTTCAATTATTCCGTTATCGCGAGAGAGTGGGGGTTCAGCACTATTAAAAAATCGGAATACGACAGTTTATTTTTGATTGCAAGGGGATGGAGGGGATAAAAATTGGTAAAATTTTGATTATTTAAAACTTGAACGGGCCCTAGCATTAATGTATAGAGCAGCATTTATGTACAGGGTACCTTAAAAATGGCAATTTTTTCAAAAATTTTCAACAAAATCCTATTGGGGGTTATTCTATGTGAGGAATCGATTACCGCATTGTAACCTTCCCTGACTCTGATTCATAAAAGTGATTTGTGTATTGAAGCGAAAATAGGCTAATGTAGAGCTAGGGAAGCGTTTGCAAGCGCAATCGATTTCTCGCATAGACCTCCTCCCTTATAGGGTTATTTTGGTGATAATTTAAAAAATAGCAAAATTGCAATTTTTGGCACTGTAGTTTGATTTTTTAGTTGTAAATTATTTTTAGCACTGGGAGAAAAGATCNCGATTTCTCGCATAGACCTCCTCCCTTATAGGGTTATTTTGGTGATAATTTAAAAAATAGCAAAATTGCAATTTTTGGCACTGTAGTTTGATTTTTTAGTTGTAAATTATTTTTAGCACTGGGAGAAAATGGCACAAGACGAATTAGAACGATATGAAAAAGAAAAAATTATATATGAAGAATATCAAAAACGTGTAAAAGAAATCCATAAAGAGAGATCTGAAAAGAATTTTTTGAAGAGCATTCCGAGAAAAGATGTTTAGACATGAAAACTTGTTGTTGCTATCTTATTTTTTCATAGTTTTTTTCGTCACGCGGGATTAACCATTTGAGTAAAAGCTTAATACCGATCTTCTTTTTGCAAAAGCACCAAACGGTATACCATAAACAGTTCTGCGGTGCAATTTTTGTGTTACAAGTTTCGGCCGTCTTGGTATAAGTAATTAGTGAGGGTATAGGCATAGTTAGTGAGGTCCATGGAATCAACCCCTTCTCATCCATTGGACGAAAGTAAAAAACTAATGGCTAACGAGAATTTTGTTTTTTATTATATATATTTATTAAATAAACAAAAATACACATAAGATGAGATCTATCTTCGACGAATTTCACAGCTAAGTTGACCTACAAAACAAAATTTCAATATTTTAACAACTTCGTTACCTTCAAACTCTGGATAAACCATAATTTCCACTAAAACAGTTTTGTTGGCATACAATTTTTTGTGATAGAATTCCCCTTCCTTGTCAAGTATTCTTGCGCTTTTTGATGGCGGTGGCTGTAACGCTCCAAATGGAGTGTTCACAACTCGGTTTTGTGGCTGAGCTTGATTATTCATTCTTGGACCAGCTTGAGGCATATATGGATTTTGTAGTCTAGGATTGATGCCAAGTTGTGGGCGATAAGGGCCTTGGTTGGCACGATTTTGCGGAGGAATTTGAACAATTTTTTGTGGCGGGAGCCCATTTTGTAGAACCCGAGGTTGTATGACTTGTGGTGGAGGAGGTTGTATAGGTCCAACTTGAGACGGATGTGGTGGAAGATGATTTTTATTTAGAGATGGATCTTGACTAGGTGGAACTTTGACTTCAAAAGTTCTTGCCTCGTCTTGAATCTGGGGTTGTTTATTATCATGGCTAGGAGCTGGTTTTAGTTCAAGTTGATTTGAGGTTTGTTCTTTTTGATGTGCATTTTGAGAAGAATTTTGAGGAGGCTGTATAGATTGAGAATGACTTTGATCTTGACCACTTTTTGAAGGATCTAATGGAGATTCATCGGATTTGCCAGGCGACATTTCTGGTGGAAGCATGTCTTTAGTAGAAGTTTCAAGATCCTAATTTTTTTTATACTGAATTCAGAAAATAAAAGTTTACTTCCGGCCCAGGAGTAGTCTCTTCTTCAACCCTACTCTTATACATTTTCTTTAATTCTTTATTCAACGTCGGATCAATCCTATATGGCTCCAATCCTCTATTTGTCAAAATAAAACTGCACTCTTTCGGCACAAACATACTCATAAGGTTGGCCATACTCGAAAATGCCACCAAATTATGACTCTCTGCCAGAGGCCTCACAAAAACTTCCTAAAATCATAAAAATTCTAAGAAAATCTTTCACATACCGACAACATCGCTCCAGCACTTCCATTACATCTTTGATTGAAATTTGACTTGACACAAGATAGATAACACTTGGCAAGGCTAAAATATGACCAAAATTGGTTTTAAAATAGCGGTGCTAGTATGTTTTAGGTATCCAACCCAAAAAATTTCCAATTTTTTCAATAAAAATCATTGATTTTTAACCAAAAATTGTCATTTTCGAAGAGGTTTCATTTTAGAAATAGTGTTTTTAGGTTGAAGCCACCATAAGATGGAAATTTTTTGTGAAAAATGATGATTTTTTGTGTGAAAAATTGAATATTTTTTTAGGGAGTACCCAAAACATACTAATACCAAAATGATTTTCTTACTCGCAACCATCGGTGATAAATCGTTGTAAAAAGTCTCCATTGATATTAGGTGCTTTTCCTTCTCGAAAAGTTTCCATAATCCCACTGTTCATAGCCCAAGAAGTGAAACGTTCTTCCAAATGGCATGCGCCATCACATTCTTGAAAATTGTAATAATAAAAAATCATATTTTGTATATAGACTTACCTTTTGTTATAGAGTCAGCATGAACATCAATACATTCGATTGATGCTTCAAATGCTAAAAAAATAGGGCATAGTTCAAGTTGAATTAAAATTTTCAGGTTTGTGAGGTGTTCAGTCTAAGCTTAGGGTCGCCACAAGCTATCGTGTCCCCACAAGCAACGGCACAAGCTATCGTACGAAGTTATCGTACGAGTGTAAAATACACTCATACGACGGACGAAATGGTCACAAGCTATCGTACGAATTTCGTACGATGCCATCGTACTGCGTCGTACGACAGCTTTTGGCGATTTCGTCGTACCCTTACGTTAATTTTACGATCGTACGATAGCTTGTGGGGCCGTCGTACTTTCGTACGATAGCTTGTGCCGTGCTTGTGGCAACCCTTAACGTCTAAAACAATAGCCTAAAACTAAGCCTAAGCTTAAGATAAGTCTAAGCTTAAGTCAGAGCCTAAGCCTAAACCTTGGGCTCTTTTTAGATGCAAATTCTATGGCCCATAGACTATGGCCAATGTTTTTTGCTCATAGTGTAATTCTTTTCATTTCTGCACAAAATCTCTCGACCCTGACACCCTTGACCGAGGATTTGTAGGAGCTTCATTTTGTCCCATTTTCTGATTCGCTTTTTATCCATAATTTTTACCCTCTCGTTGTTCAACACACATGTAATGCAATCCACTTGTAGCCACATCAAAAAGTTCTCGGTGACCGCACATAACCTTGTTCATACACTCAACGGTTTCTGTATATTTCCTTTAAATTTTTTTAATTTTGAAAAATTAGCAAAAATTTGCTCACTTGCAGACATTATTAAATCGTTCGTAATGAGTTCCCTGTTTCATAATCAATTGTAGAGTTTCGGAAAATCTTTGAGTACATTGTTTTTGACAATCGGATAAATTGCTCATATCAGACGCACTAGGGATTAGATTGTTTAAGTGGAGTTGTAAATTTGGGTCATCGTAATAAGCATAGTCTAAAAATTGAAAAGATCTTGACAAATAAGGAAGCATGAAAATGGCTTGATCCTTGAAAAGAAGATCATCTGATTGTGGAGAGGGGGTTTTGATTCCATGAAGGATGAATGAATGGTTGACTAAGTGAGGGGACAATCAAAAAATTGATTTTTTTAAATTTAAAAGACACATTCCTGGGAGACAGGTGTCCCCCCCCCAGTGGACCAAAAACCCGAAAAAATCATAAGGCCCCTTATATTTTTTACGGCCCACCAAAATTTCATAAGGGTTATGAATTTGGTATGGTGCCCTCTTCTAGTTTACGCTTCTCCTTACGCCACTGGGAGGAGTCATGTTTTATAAGGGATATTCTATTAAGATAAACAGAAATCTTTTATGCACTTTTTGAATCTTACCTTTAAGAGACCCCAACGGATTATCATCATCAAAATCCAAACTTTTAAACCCTGAACCATAAATAGGTAGGGATAGGTAGGAAATAATTAGCAGTCCAAAATAAACAAAGCCTTCTTCCCACATCTTCTCTATGCTGTGAAATCTCTATCGGGACTTTTTGACAGTTAAATCTTTTAATCGGAAAGACAAACCTCAAGGAAAATGTGCTTTTTCAAAAAATTGACTGGTTTTTCATGGAAACATAAACAGTCTGATTCAATAATTGAACAGGAACAAAAAAGTTTATATGTCATGATTCATTTTTCCATATGAACATTTTCCATATTAACTAGAAAAACGATTGATTTAAAGACATGATGATAACTATGCATGTTGAACTTTAAAAAGGCTATGAAATAAGTCATAAAAAGCAAATATTTTACACAAAAATGTTCAATGATTAAGTCTCGCATGGCTTCTTGCAAACAAAGCCACGAGCAAGTTTTTCGCAATTGATGTCATTCCATTTATATGAATAAGACGATGGCACCTTAGATTCGATTTTCCGGAACTTTCGTATACATCATCGCGCAATTTTCATTTTGTAAAAGGTTGTCCGGCTCACCAGGTGCCCAATTTCGAGCTTGGTCGAATCCATATTGATGCCGTTCGTATTGTTCCAATAGTGATTCCCTTCTTGGCGTCCACTAGACAAATGGGTACCAATCCAATATCCATCGTCCTCCCTTATGTTTTTTGGGTAAGTGCCCCCTCCCTAGCCGACCCTTCTGCCTACGCCACTGGGACATGCCCCCAAAACCGAAAATTTCTTTTAAAAAATGACATTTTTGGCCAAAATTTGATAGAAAAATGAGGTTTTTACCTAGTTGCCCCCCAAAGGAAATCCCAGAAACGCTAATGGTCACTTAAATACCGAAATTAGCACCGAGATATTCAGTTACCGCCATAGTGTAGTGGTCCGGTTCACTGCCAACGGGTGTAACATCACCGAAAAGAGTAAGAATTCGGTTCCCTTTGATTTCAAAAGATTTTGCAAGAACTTCTGATCGATCAAGGATCATAATTCTTACTTTGTAATAAGAACCCAACTCAATGCTGCAGTGCCATTCTGGATCATTTTCAGGCGCATTCGTTCCAACCAATTGGCTCAAATTGAGGGATATCGTTACCACCTGAGCCAAGCCAAGCAGGGCTATTAGAATCTTGAATAGCATAAATACGATAAGCAACTCCAGTATTCAAGCAGGTGATAATAAAGAGAGCAGTGCCATAGACAATCCATTTCTGAAGACGAGTTGGAACAGCCGGAGCCAACTTGGCATTAGTACGCAAATTTTCACAATCATCCGTTTTAGTCTGGCCAAAAAACCAAATAAGGCCAAAATTCTTGCAAGCCTGGCCTTTATACAAATCGTTTGAAGTCTGCATATTGTTCTTGATTGACTGTTATTAAGAAAAGCATTTTTGAGGAACAAAAATTTTTTAAAAAACGGCACAAGTAAATATGAAGTTAGTTTCAAGCCAAAAATTATTTCCATTTGAATGTAAGGTCATTTATAATCACTACCATTAGGCGTTAGCTAAGAAATGAAGTCTGTATTTTTTATTCAAACATCTATCTTTTTTCACATGGAGTCAAATTAGCCATAAGTATAAAGTTAGTTGGCTAGTGGAAGGTTAATCATAGGTGTCAAGTTCTTTATCATTGATAAACTTGGAATTTTTAAATATCATTCTTAATCACTTCATTTTTAATTTGCATAAGTGACCATTGATTTTTGCATAAAACTACTCGCTTAACATTAGATTGTCTGTGTACACCTACCGACGCGCAATAAAAGATTAAGAATGACGTTTGGCAACTTCGCATGTTTAGAAGGTCACCAAATTCTTCTAACATTCTCACTTTAAAAAATGGTAACAAATTGATTATTTTTGTACAAAATTTACAAACTTTATGTAAGAATTTTTAGTAGTCTCCGATTTTTTATAGTTAGGTCAACTTGATTCAAAGTCATGACATAGATCTAAATAGGTTTCGATAAAATCTAGAAAAAGCGTTTCAGCATTAAATAAAATGGATTGTAGAGATTAGCGGTGTGAAATTTTTTCAACGATTTTGTTATTTGGTTAATAAAATCGATTTTTTATATTTAAAAAAAATTTATCAAGAGGAATGGTCACCTTGACAGCAGTGGCGTAGAGAACGCTACTCCTAAAGTACCCCCATCCCAAAAACGTAGATGGTCATCAGACATACTTTTCTGAAAAACGTCATTTTTGAAGGACAATTTTTTCGAAAATCGGAAAAAAGTCATTTTTAATTGACAATTTTTCAGCCATGTGCGCGCCGGTCCTCGGAGCACCCCTTCTAGCTACATCCTTACCCCTCTGGGGTAAATATAAAAAAATTTCGAGTGAAAACTCGTCAAAATAAAAAAGTTGCGAATTTTTTTCCGATTTTCTAAAAATCGACTTTTTAGGGTAATTTCTAGGCGAAAAATCGATTGCGGCATTTTCGGAGCATGAAAAATTAAGCTTGACCCTGAAAATCAGGGTAGAACTGCGTTTCAACGAGAAAATTTTTTTCCTATTTTCTTCTAAAAACCGACTTTTTAGGGTAATTTCTAGGTGAAAAATCGATTGCGCGCANTAAAATCATCGTTCTAAGGGTTATTGTATGCGAGAAGTTGATTCAGTGCATCCCCGAAGCGTCAAAATGCATCCTTGACCATTGTCCTTGAAAAATTATGTTTCTACCGCAATGCTTCGGAGATGCACTGAATCAACTTCTCGCATACAATAACCCTTAGAACGATGATTTTAGAAGAAAAACCCAAAATTTTCATATTTTCGCTTCAATACACACATCTATTTCCCTGGATCAGGGTCAATGAAGCATTTTCACGGTTTGGGAATGCGCACAATCGATTTTTCGCCTAGAAATTACCCTAAAAATTCGATTTTTAGAAGAAAATCGGAAAAAATTTTTTGAAAAAAATCATGTAGGTGGCCCCCATGTAGACGAGGTCTGACAATTTTAGTAAAAACAGCGAAACATATATTCGAGAAAAAAATAGAAGCCGCGTGTATATCGAAACGAAAACATGTGGAAAAGATGCATTAAGACCTAACCTAACCTAAAAAAGACCGTATCAAAAAATTCGTCAATTTCGCCAAGATATGAATTTTTTACGTTTTTCACAGATCCCAGTGGTGCTTAGAGAGTTAAAACGCAAAAATTTTAGTTTTAGGAATGCTATAATTCTAGTTTTTCTTTCACATGATGTGACCAAAAAATGAAACCAAAATTCATATTCATAGAACTTCTTTTCTATCACATGATCTTGGCTGGACCTAGTTCTCCCAACAGTTCAACCTCCGCATCAACTACAGAAAATTCTTGCGTTGGGCAAAACGATGGTATTTATTTGTATTCTCCATGTGCTACTGGATATAAAAAATGTATAAGAGGGCATGAACTTAGGTATAGCTGTGATCCGGGATTGTTTTATAACCCAGAAAATGGATTTTGTGAAGATCGTGCTAATGTTCATGGTTGTAATCAAGGTATGTAAGGGATATAAATTTTGTGCATACATGAAAAAGGTTATCAGATCTGTCCTCTCCCCCACGCGGCGCTACTCTTTTTTACCAAATAAACATTTAGTCCACGTTATACAGGTTGTTGTTTTGATTGCTCCCACATTTCAAAAATGCGCCAAAAATCGAGTTTCCGTTTCCATCGTCCGATAGCTCAATCGAACGCCCTAATCACCGGATTTTTTTAGAAAATAAAATTATTGGGAAAGCATCGATTTTCTATCGGTTTCCTAACTCTAGTAGACACTTTCTCCGCAATTATGGGGGAGCAGAGTGTAGGCAGAGGGAGAGGCGCGCGGGGGGGGGGGAAGAGGCTCAATTTTTTCAAAATTTATGCTTATTGATCTCCTCCCGTGCATGGGTAAAGATTATAAGCAATCAGTTAAAAAACTTTAAAAACAGCATTTTAGCCAACTCCGAAACAACTTCCATACCCCCACATGAAGATGAGTCCTGCAAGAATCTTTCAGATGGCATTCATATCAGCACCCCTTGTTCTCCAAATTTTCTAATCTGTAAATCAGGAAGATCTTTCAAAGGACACTGTGGAAAAGGGCTCTTATTTAACCTCGAACTTTTGAGATGTGACTACCAAGAAAAAATTTTGGGCTGCCTTTCTCAAACAAGTATCTAAAAAAATTATATTTTTGCCATAAGTGCAAATTTTAGATCAAAATAAGACTTTACCTTTGAGAAATTCTGAATATCTTCACAATTATGCTATGGAATATGAGTGCTTCAAGTGCTGGTATTTTATAATAACTTCTGGGAGTATAACAATTTTGTAAGAAATTTTTTATTTTACTTTTTAATTTAAAATTTGATGCAATTTTTAGGTGCTTACTAACAATTTTTGCATATCTTTTTATAGAATTTAAGTGGAAAAGGAGTCTTTT
>OZJO01001010.1:0-12744 GCA_900406225.1 Acrobeloides nanus | reverse complement strand
TTTGATGCAATTTTTAGGTGCTTACTAACAATTTTTGCATATCTTTTTATAGAATTTAAGTGGAAAAGGAGTCTTTTCGGTCATATTTGTAATCGGGTAAAGAATTTTTTAAATTTTGATTTGTACAAAAATTAATTTTTTAAAACAATTTTAGACCTTAAGAGCTTCAAATGTTGATAATGCAAGTTTTATAACAGCAAAAAATGCTTGGTGATTCGTTTTTTTTGTAGTAGCGTATCCAGAAATTTTAGCCACACCAGTTGTGTGACACAACTGGCTTTAATGAAATTCTTGCATTTTACTTATCTCCCCCCCCTTCCCAAATGAGAAAAGAAGTATTGGAAGTGGAGCACAGGGAGGCATATGCACCCTCCGCTCACGGGCAAAAATTTCGGAAGGGAACTAGTATCGATTAGATATCCCACTGAACGTGAAATTTTTCGAATAAAATTTTTTCATCATCTGGAATTGACTCTAGGGGCAATTTTATGCGGGAAATCCGAATTTCACATTTTCGAGACCTGAAAATCTTTCTCGAATCAAGAAAAGGCTATTTATATGACGTATGACCTCTTTAGGGCCACATTTTTGACAAGAATCACATGCCATATGTCATATAGATAGCCTTTTCTTGGTTCGGAAAAAGATTTTCAGGTCTCGGGAATGTGAAATTCGGATTCCCCTTATAAAATTACCCCTTGAAGAGTCAATTCCAGATGATGAAAAATTTCACGTTCAGTAGGATACCTAATCGATACTTCGAAAGAAATACAATGGTCTCTCTTTATGTTTTGCACAGTCAAAATCATAGGCTAGCAACATATGATTTTTGATCGGGTAAAAAAGTACTCCATCCCTACCCAGTCTTACTTTTGAACACTTCTCCCTATGCCCGCTACACCATTGCCCTCTCTTTCAATCTAAATTTTGCCTGGTTATGCCATTATTTTGTTTAAAATTTTTGAATTATTCCTCTAATTATAAGATCTCTTTTATATATTTTTTGATTTTTGATCGCTGTATATAGAGTTGTGTTGGTCAAGTGACGTATTTAGCGTCAAATGTCAAATAGGTCATTTGACGTCAAATACTTTTTAAAATATTAAAAATAAATCCAATTGGGTCGATAGATAGTTCATTCGATTCCTGAAATCACGACGAAGAAAATATACAAAATCATGCCTGGAGCCCTTGGGGGATCATGAGAAAACCTTAAAGGGGGAAACCATTTGGGGGTCATTCTCCGAAAAAAATTTTTTTTGCCAAGACAGCCTATATAGGTGTAAAATCATGCGAAAAATCGATTGCGCGCATTCTCGAAACGTGAAAATGCTTCCTTGACCCTCATTCAGGGAAGGTGGTGGGTATATTGAAGCGAAAATGAAACATTTTTTGATTTTTATGAGAAAACCGTCGATTCCTAGGCTTTTCTAGGCGGAGAATCGATTGCGCACATTTCCGAAGCGTGAAAACGCTTCCTTGACCTCGATATTTTCTTCTTTTTTTAAAAATCTCCATAATATACATGTTCTTAGTATTATGTCGGATATCGAAGATATTTACGAAAATTGCATCGTAACTGTCCGAATCAGGGTCAAGGAAGCGTTTTCACGCTTCGGAAATGTGCGCAATTGATTCTCCGCCTAGAAAAACCCCTATAAAGCCGGTTTCCCGGTGGAAAATCGAACTTTTTTCGATTTTCGCTTCAATATACCCACCCCATTCCCTGAATCAGGGTCAAGGAAGCGTTTTCACGCTTCGGGAATACACGGAATCGATTTCTCGCATAAAATTATCCCAGGAAAGTCATCTTTTTGAAAAAGTTTTGAAAAAAAATTTTTTCATGGAATCGGCTAGGAATGCCTGTCCCCCTTTAAAATTTCAAAGTTTCAAATTTTCGATTAAATTTTAAGCCATCAAAAAAATTTTTTCATACAAAGTGATGTTCTACAAAGTTGTTCGACGTGATCTCAGGAACAACTTTGTGGAAAATGACTTTGTACAATTTTTTTGTATTTTGTTCAGGCTCTTGAACAGTTTGTCCCATATATAGGAGAGTGCGCATTAACGGGTTAATATTGTAAAAAGTATTTGGCAATATTTGACGTCGAATGACATTGTGACCGTAAAATGACATCATATGCACAACTCTAGCTGTATACCAAAAATTTATATTATTAAATAAAATTTATTATTAAATATTATATTTAAAGAAGCCGTGCAAAAAAACCACTCGGCAAGAGAGCCGAATCACATAGACAAAATTCGATGAACAAAAAAATTCAGTATTTCGCAAAAACGGAATAAACAGATATATCAAAATTTTCAACTCAATATACTCAAAAAATCTTTTAAATAGACTAGTTATTATTTTTACAAATCCGTCATTAAAGAATTTCCAGAAATTCACATAAATTTGCATAAATTATTCGTTGATAGAAAAAATCAATGACAAAAAAATCGAGGTGTAATGTAAAATCGGGGATATTTAATAGAAAGCCATGTTTGTAGATAAAAATAGGAAGGTACAAAAAAATTTTAAACAAAAATGATATGCAACAATTAGAAACAAATATAGTGGTAGTTTAGATGAAGAAAGTATGAATTTTTAGATGATTTTAAATTAATGGAAAAAGAAAAAAATATGCCACATTTTGGTGAATTTTGGTTTTTAAAATTAACATGTTTTGAAAAATTCCCTGAATCAGGGTCAAGATAATTTCTTCATGCTTAAAAAATGCGCGCAATCGATCCCCTCATAAAATCATATGAATGATTTCCGGGCGAAAAGGAAAATTTTTTCGATTTTCGCGTCAATAACCAACTCCATTCCCTGAACCAGGGTCAAGAACGAATTTTTTTCAATGCTTTAAAACTACGTGCAATCGATTCCCCGCATAAAATTACCACTATATCGGTCATTTTTAGAAAAAAAATTTTCCGCTCCCAAAAAAATTTTTCGGCCCCAAAAAATGTACTTTTTTAATCTTCCTGTAGAAATCAAATAATTTTGTATTTTCAACCAAAATGGTTAATTTTTGAGATTTTATATTTTTTAAAAACAATTCTCCTTGAACTCAAAAATGTTACCGTACCTAAAAATGTGACATTTATTCACAAATATATAAACTTAGACACAAATGCCAAATAAAAATATAAAAAAATGCCAAAAAAAGAGATTTTATAAATGAAAGTGTTCAAAAATTTACAAACACGTTAATAAGAAATTTTATGAAATTTTTCATAGACCAAAATTTTTTATACAATAAGAAAACCCAAAGATATTTATATCCACTTATGAGAGAACTGTCTCTCCTTGGTGGACAAAAATCTATTCCGACGTCTGCAAGAGTTGAGAATTTCGTTGGAATTGTTGATGATGGTGATTTGCCAAGTCGGCGAGGAGAGCAGCATGTGTCAAGCTGTTAATATGGTTTTCCACGGCTGATTGAGTGAGGCCTAAAAATTTAAAAAAATAAATAAAATTTTGAATTTTTTTGCATCTTACCATTTGTGGCAGTGCTGGGATTCTGGGTAATGTCAAAATTCTTCCATGGAACAAAAGTTGGTGTAGTGGCAGAAGTTGGAGTAGTGACGTTTGAACCACCGGAATTTCCAGATGTGATCACACTAGTCGGATTAGAACTTGAGGTGATATTTGGAGTCCCACCATTTTGTGGCATTTGCTTACTTTTGATCAAATTTTTGTATTCGGTGATACGAACTTTTTTGCCATCAACCATACAGGTTCTTTTTGGACGAGGCCTGAAATTTGCAAAAATATTTTCTTGTGTTAGAGGGGATTCATACCTATATCTATATTCTGGATGCTGTTCCATGTGCAATTTTGAAAGACGAGATTGCTCCTCATAATAAGGTTGTTTTTCTGCATTTGACATCGACTTCCAACGACCACCTATAAGAACAAAATATTTTTTTAAATTAAAAATTTTTTCTTACCCAAAATTTTTGAGATGTTGCTATTGTGCATATCTGGGCATTGCTTTAAAATCTTTCGACGTTCATCTCGAGCCCACACCATAAACGCATTCATAGGTCGTTTGATATGGTTTGGTGAACGAGGCTGGCTGAGACGGGTACTTGGACACCCAGCACTTGGAGTTTTTCGCTGGCCATTTTCGAGAATTGTGCCGCTTTGTGGTGTACTTTGTCCAGATGAGTCTGGGGAATGGTTGGAGAAGGCCGAGTCTAAAAATTTTAAAGTTACAAATAAGTTTTAAAGGACAGTTTTTTCTGCGTCACCCTGCAACATCTTTTTCAATATTCATTTTATATCAAAATCAATTTCATTTGCTCATTTTTAAACAAAACAATTTTTTTTTGCAAAATTTTTATAGCCCAAAAACAATTTTTTGTTGCATTTTTGTGCAAAATCTAATCATATGATAAAACTATTTTTATATGGTCATTTTCAAACAAAAAAACCGATTCTGTTCCTCCAACTGATAAGTCATGGGCACTCAAATTTTTGGACACTATTTTATTTTTAGCAATTCTTATCAATTAGCTCAAAAAACCGTACTTTCTGTAGCAAATGACTNTGATAAGTCATGGACACTCAAATTTTTGGACACTATTTTATTTTTAGCAATTCTTATCAATTAGCTCAAAAAACCGTACTTTCTGTAGCAAATGACTGCTGTTGAACACCATTCAATGGAATTCTGCTAAGGAGTTGTGCAGCAGCTTGATTTTCTAGAGAAGAATTCATTTTTTGGCTATTCGCCATGAGGGCTGCCATGGCTGCTTGGGTTGTAGTCAGATCCGAGAGGCTAAACATGAAAATTATCAGAGAAGTTCTAAAATATGAAAATCTTACTCGGAGCTTTTAAATTTGCTCAAATTCAATGGAGATTCACCAGAAAGAGCATTCTCATGAGATATACCAGCAGAAATTGAAGTTTTGGGAATTCCAGCAAATGTATGTGATAAGAATGGAGAGGGTCCACCAATTCCAGCTGAAAGTGGTGTTAACATTGCTGGGTTGTTCAATAATTCGTAATTTGCTGTAAAAATTTTTTTTGCAGGGATAAAAATTTTATTGTCAAACCTTGTAAGAAAGGAAAGTTAAACGTCGCGGGGTTGGCATTTTGGAGGACTCCAGCTGCCGCTGCCATGGCCATGAGACGTTGCTGATTTTGATGCTGTAGAATATACTGATGCTGCTGAAGAAGGAGTTCATTGAATCCACCGGTTGCCATTTTCTGAAATTTTAAAAATTTCTCAAATTGAAAAAATTCATGAAGCAAAAAGCTCAACAACACTTTGTAAATTTAAGGCGGGTCTAACATGAAAAATTGTTTTTTGCCAAACAAAGGATAAAAAATCTCTCAACCCTGGACTAGACAAAGCTTGTCACACCAGCACTAGATGGTATCAGGCGGAAGTAGACAAAGTGTGCAATGTGAAGCCTTTGTTTGAAAAAATAAAGAAAATCGTTTTTACCTCAGATGGAGAAGCTTGTTGCTGACTGCTAGAGCTTGAATTTTCTGTTACACTAAAGCTAGTTTTTCTTGAAGATTCTTGACCACCCTGTTCGTCTTCTTCGACTTCTTCAACCTCTTCTTCTTCAAGTTCTTCTTTGCAAGAAGCGCTAGTTTCACTGGTCAAGCGTTCTTTGACCGAATTGAGCTGAAAATTTTTTTTTAATTTTTAAAATTAAAATTTTTTTTACTTGTTGAATAAGACCTTGTAGAAGATCTAATTTTGCAGTATGTGAAGGAACGGAGTTAAGAACTTCTCGAAGAGCGTGTCCGTCGATTAAAACAGTACAACCTTGTTCGGTTTGAGCCAAAATATCGGGTAGCTCCGTGATTAGTGCAGAAGAGCTGGACGTACTAAAATTGTTTAATTAGTACAAATTGGAAATTTGAACAAAAATATAAATTTTAGAGAAAAATGGCATAAAAGTCGCGTTAGATTTTTTAAAAACTCAAAAATTTTTAGCAAAAACGATCAGATCGAGCGCCCTTTATTCTCTCCTCTTGATCACTTTTCGGCTTTTAAGTTACTCAAGCACTAAGTTCAAATCTAGGCATTTCAAAAATCCTACAACTTTTTTCTACACACAACCGTTTTAGTACAATGCAACACTATCACAAAATCGAGCTCAACAGATTGGCAAGAAGAAGAGCCGAAAAACATCCTTGAGGATACAACTCTTTTTTCTTTCTGTGTCAAAACCGCTAGACGGAATTTTGATAAACAAAAAACTCAAGCTTTGTATGTTGTGCTTTTTTCGCTCATGCCGACCGATGTTCATCTCTTTTCCTCGAAACATTTAAATCGTACAAAAAGTGGTAATACAATAAACGGATACTCCAATCCAATTCTTCTTGTTTACGCTTAGTCAACGGCTAAGCCTTCATGACAACTATGGGAAAGTTCAATTATAGAGCGCAAATCTCGTCAGATTATAGCGTTTTCGCCTACAGGGCAAGTATAGAATTCCTTTGAGCCAGCCCAAGAAATGATATCAACTAATAAAAAAGCTGCCGATTGAGTTAAGTACTACCGAAAGTTACAATTATACAAATAAAAAAAAGTAAACGTGGCGCAAAATTTGAAAAGTTTATTGGGTAGGACGAGTCGTTTAGATTTCGAAATTTCGACCCCAAAATTTCGATTTCGGGTTTCGAAAAATCTAAACTGAAATTTGGGTAAAATCGAAGCGAAGATTAAAAAATCTTAAGGGTTCCCCTTATGTTTTTGCTCAAAAATTTTGAAATTTCTTGAAGATCATAAAGGTTCACCCATTATGATTTTTCACCAAAATTTTTCATATTTTCACTAAAAATGTTTTGAGTAAGTATTTTTAACTGATTTTTACCACTATTTTTTGAAATGTTTTTGCAGTTATCCAATTTTATGAGCACTATCTTGGCAAGCTACATCAATTTTCAAACTTGCCAGATTGATCGACAAATTTAAAAAAGACCATACACAGTACCCTTTAGTTAACCCTCTCAACTATACAAATATAATAAAACAAGAGCCCAAAATAACCTATCACATTCCCCAAATGACCGCTAAAAAACTATCTTCTAATGTTTAACGTCCGAATTGTTTGCCAATAAAGGAAGAGGTGTGTGCACTGATAATGGTGGACGATTAAAATAGGGAACTCTCATCTCTGTAGCCCTTGTGTGTACCACTGATAAAGGCGATTTGTTTGAATGAACACGAAAGGAGAGTGGACACAAGGCACCGGGCATCGGACACTGGCCAACACTATACTGATAATACGGTCTTAATGGACATTTTCGATTTATCTGATATTATTATTTGTCCATAGGGAAAAGCCTTCGGAGGTCATAAGATGCCAGCCAAATGCGTTGTTTGTACAACTTGAGGGGGAGAATGAAAAAGAATAATTTTATTATTGTTGCGGGCTACACCTGTCAGGACAAGTCTATTAAAAATATGCTAACAACAAGGAAGTTGTAAAAAAGCGTAAATTTAGGGAATTACATGCAATATTAGGATAATCTTAAGCAAAACTTAAGCCTAAGCATAAGATACGTCTAGGTCCTGTTACCTCTCTTTCTTTCGTTTAACTCCCATTTATTTGATGAATTCAAGAAAATTTGATTAAACAAAATCTAAACCAAGTGTGAACCTACACTTAAATCCATGTTAAGCCTACATTAAGGAAGTTATACTACATTAGTACTACATTAAGGAAGTTATAAATTAATAAACGAGAAAAAAATTCACGCGGTATTAATCATCACTCCAAACATGTAATTAACATAAAATTTTTTTGAATAGTTGTAAGCTCAACGTAAGCTTAAACAATGAGTAAAATGTTTTCTTTTCTAAGGTCACCATAGCACCAATCTTATGTCCGTGAGAATTGTAGGGTTCAAAATTTCACCTCGAGAATGGTTTTTAAAAAATAAGAGGCGGGTTTTATAAGTTTCTAAGTTCACCTAACCTTTCGAAAGATAAAAGTAACAACATAAAAATATATGGGGCATTTATCCGTCATTACATTACGGATTACGATTGCGGAATAAATTTCATTACGTCCCACCACTAATGGGGTGGGGACCAAACATAATAGTCCCCGTATATGTTTGATGGATTTTTCAAACTTGTAAAAGTTGGTCCACCCTGTCACAAAATCCTACCTACGCCCCTGGTCGTCACTCATGGTGAAGTGGGAAGCATCCCACATTGCATTCGAATGCATTCTTCCATTAATGGTCAAAAGTTCGATCCCGCAAAGTGTAAATTTTATTTGGCTCAAAAAATTAAAAACCTCGAAAATTTAAAAACCAAACACCTCACTCTATTACTCACAAACACTAAAAGCTCAAATAAAAACGGCGCCTTTAAATTCAATTAAACAAGTTTATCAATTTTTATGATAATAAAATTAAACGTCAACACATCCTATGTATCAATAAACCCTAACCCCCGTGTCCCCAATAGTCATGCGACAAAAAGTTTACTAAACTATTTAAAAAAATAATAATTTGTTATTAATTCAAACAAAAATATTATGTGCTTGCCTGTCATGGTCAATCCAGAGATAACGGTGATGCGATTTATAAATTATTTTGCAATTTCTTATTTTGACCCAGCATGAAATTGATAAGCAATTATGTTTTACGAAAAGGTGTTTATTGAAAAAATTGTTTTTCGACTCCGCTGATGCTTGTATATAGAAAATATAGAGGAAAAGAGGAAGTGAATAACATTTTGGAAGTTAAAATTCATGATTGTGAAAAAGCGTACAGCTAGTGTTTTTGTTTTTCACTGTTTTTAAAGGTAAGAAAAACAAGGAAGAAAGTATATGATAAAAAGAGCAACAGATAAAAGTAAGGAAATTTTTTGTAAAATAATATCAAAAATTGAATAGGTCTGTAGCACAATGGTAATGTACTTGGACGGTAGCCAGGAGATCCGAGTTCGAGTCCCGATCAGGTCCGAAAACTTTTGCCCAATTTCAAAAAATTGAAATTATCAAAACCTCTTTAAGCTATAGGGGGTATATCTCCTTGTAGAGGTAACTTCCAGCGACCAAAATCGGAAGATTCGAGTTCCCCAGGTCGATCTAACAATATATACCTCGTTTTACTCGTCTCGTTGAGATGAGTCGAATGTCATTACTCGTTTTTAAAATTTCGAAATCCCTCCAATTTTTGCCAAAAAACTGCGGCAGAAAAGGCAAAAAAGACGAGTCGATTTTTTGTCACTTTTCAGACACGTTGAACGTCATTTGGTCTGGATAGTCGAAAATTTTTTGGACTAGTCTTATACATCAGAGACAACTTTCCTAACCCTGATCACACTAAAAATACTGAGCCTGATCTTAACTTCCCTATGCACTGTTGGGAACAAAAAATTCTCTAAAAACTTATTACATTATAAGAATCAAATTATTTTTATGGCTTATTAACAAAAAGCTATTGCTTTCCACAAATTACCCCACTTAACAAAAACAATTCAATTTGGCATGACATGAACTCTATTATTATATAACCACAGAAAAGCTGAAAATGTACAAATTAGCTATTAATTTCCATCAACTGAAAACAAAAAATCTAGCTAAATTTTTCAAAGAAAAAAGTTTACTAAATACAGCTGAAAATAAAATTTTTCGCGCTTTGCCAGGTGCAGAGAAAGGGCTGCAAAAGCAAAATTTCCATCCGATGAATATTCCATTATCAGAGATGAAAGCAAAATAAAAAGTTCGGAGAAATGAAGTAGTAGTCGCAGTGATGAGAACACTTTATTGAAATGATGAGCTTTTTGTGGTGAAAATAGGCGTTCAAAATTGCTGTGGAAAGTGGAGCTTATCACCGAATAAATATGCGCAAGACTGTCACTGAGAAATTCTTGAACTATGCAAATTTTGTAAGAAACATAGATATGAGAGTAAATGGAATTTTTTACTTAAAAAAAGCAATTTTAAAATAAACAACTGTTGACAGTCACATCAGTGGTGAGAGAGAAGGGTCGACTAGGGGAGCACTTTTCCAAAAAAAGTCGGATTTTTTTTTGGCAAAAAGTCATTTTTAGCTATTTTTGCCCAAAAAGTTTCACTTTTTACAATAAACGAACGTAGTAGCCATTGTACCTGAAAATTTTTTTCCAAAAATGTCCATTTTTCAAAAATCAACTTGAGGTCGAGGCGTGTGAGGGGGAGAGGGGATACTTGACCGATTCCACTTATGGTTATTTTACTATTCCAAATCGGAAGTCTGCTAACATAAACCCTTCATGCATCAACCTAATCCTATCCCTTAAAATAAGTACGGTAAGTGCTTAAATATAAGATATAAATGTTCAGAAATCTAGTTAATGCCAAGAAGACAAACTAAAACATTATTTGAATATAAAAATTAAATTTATAACAAGCTGGGCGGGGATTTTGAGATACAAATGAACTTCGCTCCATCTTTTAAAAAGCTCCCACGCAGATCAGTTTTAACTCACACCACAACGTATGATAAGCAAAATTGTCATACTTTCTGCAACACGTAATAAGCAGAAATTTAACAATGTAATTTTTTTATTAAACCCATGGGAAAAGCTTCACACTTTCTCGAATGCCAAAAGAAACGTCAAAAGGGAATAGGCTTAAATTTACTAAAATCTCATTAATATACATTTATGTGTGCTTATAATCGAGGTCGTTTCAATTGTTCGTGTTCTCATTAGGAATATTTCAATTTCAAAAAAGAATCTAGGGTTATGACCATTTTCATTGGTAGTGTGAAAGAGCAAGAAATTAAAAGAGGGGTAAACTTTTGTTCAAGGGAACCGTTTCTGAGAATGTGCTTTTGAGCTTCCGGTTGTAATGAGCAAAAATGGAGGTAAAAGGTCGATTAGTGACTATAGTATATGATCGAGAACAATTTTGAATAGAAGTATGGGAACAGACGTATGAGGTGTACATAAAGACATAGAAAAAATTAAAGCAACGTTATATTGGGTGAAGGGGAACCAATTTTGAGACAAGAACAGTGGAGTAGCCAAGGGGAAATGTTACCCCTCCCCCATTACGTAAAAAATTGGAAATTTTCCGATATGTGACCAAATTGTTGCTTGGGGTAGGGGAGGGACGTAACTAGGTCTTGATTTCGTGGGGATCCAATTTTGAAAAATCATAAGGGGGATCCTTATGTATTTTTTGAGCGGTCTTCGATCGGCCAAAACATAAGGGGGACCATTAGGAAACAAAATTAATTTTTTCGATTTAGGGGAGCTCACAGACCTTCCCCCTAACTTTCGATTAGGGGGGTCCACGGATTTTTTCCTTATTTTTGAATTTTGTTAAAAAATTTAGTTTTTGTTTAAAGTATTTTTTAAGATTTAAAAAATTAAAAATCCCATTTTCAATTTGATCAACAATTTCCCATTTTCAATTCGATCAACTATTTTTCTATTTCTTGAGCAAAAACCTCGATTGTTTCCACATCAAAATTCAAACTTTCATTTAAAGCACTAAACCTAGACCAAACAAAAAAATTTTTGCAAAAAATCAGCATTCAAATTTCATCAACCACACTAATTTGAACAATTAAAAAGACACGGAACCAAATAAAATATCATAAATCCAACTAACATAAAACACACTATGCGTCACACATCCCCACCAACAGTAGTTCTTCATTTCATTTAGGATCATACTAATCTGTATTGTTTACTGAGCATACATCTCAATTTTGAAACAATTGGGGATAAAATTTTGAAATGTGCTTTTTTGTACTTACCTAGTATGATGAGAAGTGCTTGATGCAGTTGATTTTACGGACGCTGCAGGCGGACTTGAGACGGAATTTTCTGGAGAGCTGATACGGCGTTCTAAGGTGGTGCTCTCTGATTCAAACTAAAAATATTTCTTACAAAAGTTTGTTTTTCAAATTCTCCGATGTTATTTTCGAGGACGGAAAGGAACCGAATAGTCCAAACAAAGGTATTTCCCTGTCTATCAGTTAACCCGAGATTGGAATGATAACAATTGAAAGGAGTAATACGCCATGGGTACTCCACGTTGTTTGTCACTGCCAGCCGATTAAAAAATATTTACAATTTTTGGTTAATTTTTTGGGAGAAATTTATTTATTTATTTTTGAACCAAATGAGCCTGACATTTTTCCATGAAGGTAATCTAGATAAATGGTAAAAACAGTGGTATTACCAGTTTATCAGTGAATAACAATAAAAAATTGACCCAAACAAGTAAAAAGTGAATGTCGTGCTGTTTTTCATTACAAGTCAAATTGGAAAAAAATAAGATGTTTGGTCAATTTTTTTATCAGTATAAAATACAGGGTATGCGGAAATTATCCGACCCCCTATTGTTGGATACTTTTCACCATAACTTTTGTTAGGAACATCTATACATCGAGATCTTGGTGTCTTTTTAAAGCTCACGTTCGTAGCTTTAAAATGACATAAAGATCTCGGCGTATAGTGTTCCTATCAAAAGTTATGGCGAAAAAAGTATCTAGATATAACTTATTATAGGGGGTCGGATAATTTCCGCACAACCTGTATCTTTGGAGCATTGCCCAAATGAAACTTTATATAGTGGTCCGGTGCACTGCCAATGAATTCGGCATCACCGCCACTACAAGGTGTTCAAAAAGTTTCTGGGCGATTTTTTAATCTTATTTTTTATGATTTTCCACGAGGAACTTTTTTGAACATCCTGTAGAAAGGGTTCGGTTCCCTTTGCGACCAAAAATTTTTACAGGAACTTGTGTT
>OZJO01001009.1:0-19050 GCA_900406225.1 Acrobeloides nanus | reverse complement strand
TACTCTGTCAAATTATCCTCATTTTCTTCAGTAAGTACAGAAAGTTTGCCACTTTGAAGGTCAAGTTCTTTTATTGGTTCTTCATAGTCACCTAAAATTTAAATTTAAACTTCTTACAAAAATTATATAGAGTGAGCCAAAAAATCGTACTTTTTGATTTTTTTTGGCGAAAAATTTTCAAAAATTGCGTGAAAATACCCCTTATAGGTGATTTTTGAAAGAAAAATTTTTGAAAATTTTTACCAAAAAACGCAAAATTTCGGTTTGTTGGCTCAAAATTATATCTCAATGGCCAACACGGAAGGCAAAATTTTGCAAAAAATTTGTTTACACAACCGAATGATCATGGCGCAGTGGTAAAACTTTAATTCTTATGTAAATGCTTTCTTTCTGCCCCCCCCCCTCCCACGTTTCCAAAAAATATTGATCACTCTACCACTGAGCTATCATGAAAAGCTCGGCTGAGTTCAAATTTTTTTATACCTTCGTTTTTCATCAAGCTTCTTTGATAACGATGTGCAAATGGTATCACACAACTGAGACCACCAGCTATGACTATCAACACTCCAGCAAAAATGAAGCAAATATCATAAGATGTAGTGAAATCGTAGATCATGCCTAAAATTTGTTGTGAAATTTACATTTTGGAAATTTGTTTACCGGCTAGAGGTGTTCCAAGTAAAGCGGCAATACCACGGCCTAAGACTAAAAGGCCAAAAGAATTAGTTAAACGTTCAACACCAAGTAAATCACTGAGCACGATTGAAGTAAGGCAGATGTAAGCGGCTAAAAAATCAAAATTAAAAAGATTCATCAAAACTAAGCAGTCCCTAGTCAATTTTAAAAAACACATAAAAATCAGAAGGCTCAGGTTTGACTTCCACCTGGAGCGATTTGATTTTGCTTGGCGATTAAAAATTTTATAAATTTAACATTTTTGAATTTTCTTTCTTTGTTGGAAATCATCGAGCTCAAAATAAAAAATGTAAAAAATTTACCACTGAGCTATAACAACGCTTCGTTCTCCCCTCTATAGTTTCTGATATTGTTCTGATAAATCTTAAACAAACTTACAAACAATAAACCCGAACAAGCAAGAATAAATTGCAAGCGTAGTAAAATTCCAGCAAAGTGGACAAATTGCAGTCAAAACTCCACAAAAAATTAGTGAAAAGTTATTTATGGCCAAGGCTGTTACCCAACGTCTATCCGCCATCCATCCAAAGAAAATACGACCTGAAAAAAAATTTTTTTTTCAAAATTTAATGGATAAATTTATCATACCAAAAGTGTTCGTTATACCAATCAGAGATAATAGCGTAGATCCTGAGCAATTTCTTTCCTTGGCCAATTCGAAAATATAGACGAAAGGAACATAGAAACCTAACATGCCCATGATGTTTGACAAGACCAAGAGTATCATTATGGGTTCTTTGAGCAAATTCAAGTCGATCATTTCGGATAAGGCGTTTCGGATTGACAAGGGTATCCATTTGCACTTGCTAAAAAATTTTTAAGAAATTATAAAAATAGGGCATTTACTGACATTTAAAGATTTAGCACTTCGCGTCAACACACCAACTCCATCACACATGTACAATGGGTCTTTTAGAGTCTTCGAACAAAGACCCGGCTCGTGCATAGCGCAAGGGGTTGATCGTGCATAGCTCAAGGGGTTGAGAGGAGGGAGTCGTGCATGACGCGAGGCCATGAACAACACATTTCGCGAAGCGAGACCTTTTTTTAGTCGTGCAATCGGATCGGATTTTCGAAGACCCACTTGTACACGTGTGAACTCCATTCCCTGAATCAGGGTCAAGATAATTTTTTCATGCATAAAAAATTTGCTCAGTCAATTCCCAGCATAAAATTATCCCCACATGGATGCTTTCAGGGTGAAAATAGAAATTTTTTCGATTTTCGCGTCAATCCATCAACTTCACTCCCTGAATCAGTGTCAAGAAGGCGTTTTTATGTTTCGGAAATGCGCGCAATCGATTTCCCGCTTAAAATTATCCCTATATGGGTCATTTTAGGTAAAAAATTTTCCGGTCCCAAAAAATTTTTTCGGGCTCCATAAATGCACTTTTTTTACTCACTCTGTATATTTACCATTTCACTATAAACACTATGATTTCTGTTTATCCATTTTTTTATTAAAAAAATTTAATATTACCTATCATCTTCTTCAACATAGAATCCGAGATCTTCTTCATCAGCACCTCCACCAATTCTGCTATAGCGACTGCCACCCATCCTACTAGACAATTCTGCAATATCACCACCAGCTTGTGACATACTNACATAGAATCCGAGATCTTCTTCATCAGCACCTCCACCAATTCTGCTATAGCGACTGCCACCCATCCTACTAGACAATTCTGCAATATCACCACCAGCTTGTGACATACTAGACAGACTTTGAGCCACCACAGCCGCTGGTATAGAAATTTGGGATTCTCGATAGCTTTTGAAGTTTCCACCTTCTTCTTGGAACTCTTTTAAGTTTTTTATAGAACCTTGTAGGAATATATCTCTTCGGCTCATTGGGCGGGCGAATTCTTTTGGATCAACGCCCTAAAAAATTTTTAATGATAAAAATATAACACTTTTCCAGTTATTAGTTTTTTATATAAATAAAAACTTACACTTAGAGCAATACTGAGCATTGAATCACCGGCTTTTATAGATTGTGGTGCTTGGCTAAGCCGGCTGAGAGATTGGGCATAGCTTCTGGCTGAAACTCGCATAAGCTGACTGTTCAAATTTTGTCGGCTAGCTGATGTGAGTTCACTTGTTATGCTAAAATTATATTTTGTTATAGTTTAATATACCCTCTTAGTAATAACAAAAACGTTTCTGCCCATAAAGGAAAAAAGTCCGGACACAATGGCCGAGTGGTCTAAGATCGCGCATCATCTCTTTATAGAGTTGTAGAAANTCACTTGTTATGCTAAAATTATATTTTGTTATAGTTTAATATACCCTCTTAGTAATAACAAAAACGTTTCTGCCCATAAAGGAAAAAAGTCCGGACACAATGGCCGAGTGGTCTAAGATCGCGCATCATCTCTTTATAGAGTTGTAGAAACAAATCGCCGCCAGTTGGACTCAAACCTGAGACGTCGGGATCAATCCAGATGATGCGTATGCTTTGGACCACTTGGCCATCGTGCCCGGATTTTTTTCCTTTATAGGCGAAAACGGAGTATAACAACTATATATGCCTCTAATTTTAGCCATAATCTACCTAGTAATCGTCTGTTTCCTCGTCCTTGGTGCAACACCACCTGGATACCTATCATAATGTTGACTCGAACCGGTCCTACTCTTACTAATAGGCCGTTCAGGCTGCCCTGCCATCTGTCGTCCTTCAAGAATTGGTGATAACGGCTCATTTCTAGATGGAGGCGCGGTAGGGCTAGTAGCATCAGTTTCTTCTCGTTGGGCCAATTCATTCTGAAGTAGGGGTAGACCATCTAAAATTGGAACTTTAAATTTTTTGTTGACAATTACCTTCTCTTTCGGTACAAGCAGACACTGTTCTTGAAGCACGTTTTGGATAGCCTTCAGTTTCGATTGAATTTTGCGAGGTAGGTCGCTAAATTTTGAGGAAACGGTAAGACAAAAAAAATTTTTTTCTTACCGTTTCCTCATTGATTTCACTATCGCCAAGTTCCATTCTGCTCAATTTTGCAAAGAGTGTTTGCTGTTTTTGTAGCTCTTCCAGTTGTTTCTTCTCTTCTAGATTAAACTCTGGTACAGGCAACGGTTTATAAATTAATGCACAAAGAATACAGATCAAAAGTAGGCCAGCCAGAATATAAATTGTGGGTTTCCAACCCAAGTCTAAAAATTTAATTAAAATGAAGTTTAGCCTACATGGCGCAGCTGCTGGTTTAGAGTTGAGGACCAATTTTTCCGTATCCTTTTTTTCCCAGTGACCATTTTTCCCCGACTTTCGTTGTAATATGCTGTCTTAATGACAATCAGGCAAATATTTTTAATGGATTTATGTGAACAAAAGATATGCAAATTTCGGACGTTCTTAAACAAAATGAAATTGTTTCGATCGATAAGACAAGACATCACAACGAAAATTGGGGGAAAATGATCACAGGGAAAGAAAACCCAGGAAAAAATGGTTACTGGGAAAAAAGGATTCCGGAAAAAAGGGTATAGGAAAACTTGTCCCCAAGCCCTGATTACATTCTCGATACTGGCTATTAGTTTTTGCCTTTGTTCTATTTTGATCGCTGATAATTTTCCCTCTATTTTGATAGTTGATAAAATGTAAAAAACTTTAAAAAGGCAAAAACAAATCGCCGGAGGCAGTAATCGAACCAGAGCCTTTAAGAATTAGATAAAAATCCCTTGCGCCATGATAGTACGGTCTCGCTATAGCCCGAACAATCTATAAATAAATTATATTAAAAAATTACGTTCTATACAGAAAGTGCAGACAGATGGCATTACAAAAGTTCCAAACCCTGATCCTGCTACTGCAATTCCAGTAGCCAAAGCACGTTTACTTTCAAAATATTGACTCACGACAACAATAGCTGGGAGGTAGATGAATCCAAAACCGATACCTAAAAATTTATGAGATAAAATTTCATGATAATTGCGCATAGCTTAAAAAGACAACATAGCACTGATGATTCAAATTCAGGTTTTCGTTTCGATACTCAGACTCGTTGAAAATTTTTGAAAATATTTGCATATTGTGTCCTATTGGTCAACTAATAACATGCAAAAGACTATGTGAAAATCTTTTAAATTCGCTGAGATTCAACTTTCTTTCGAGGGAGGTTGTGCTGAAGGCAAGGGGTTATTTGCGTCCGGAAATTTGTCTCGGACTTTTCCATCCGGACAGTTGCATCCGGACATTTGCGTCCGGAAACTTCCGTCTCGGACATTTTCGTCTCGGACATTTGCGTCAGCTTTTGAAGAAATTTTTCATCAAAAACGAATTACAGTTGTACGCAAATGACGGGACTCAAATGTCCGAGACGGATGTTTCTGGACGCAAATAGTCGGACGCAAATGTCCGGACGCAAATGTCAGGGGCGGATGTTTCCGGACGCAAATAGTCGGATGCAAATGACCTCTCGCCGTGCTGAACGATCATGTAAGTGTACAAGTAGGGGAGACAAGGGTCTCACAATACAACATGTTTTCGACCTTTTTTGAGTCCCACGATACGATATGTTTTCGGCCTTTTTTGGGTCTCACGATATCTTAAATTTTGGCTTCGATACGACAAAATGAGGAAGGGCAATCCCCCGTTGTGCAGCTATGGTGGTAAAAGGTTTGGTTTTCACTCTAGTCTAAATCCCGCATGGTCGAGTTTTTTCACTTTTCTTTAAATTTTTTGCATATAGGGTCGTTCAAATATGACGTAATGCAAATTTTGAGATCTTTAAAAATGTAAAAATTTAACTCTTTACCACTGCGCTATTGTTAAAAATTTTTTCTTATTTTTATGGGAATTGACTTGCCTCCAAGAAGTGAGTAGACGATATAAAAAATGATAATATTGGAGAAAAATGTTGAAACGATGAAGCAAAGTGAGGATAAAATTGTTCCAGCAATGACCACAGTTCTAGCATCATATTTGTTCAAAAGACCACCGGCAATGGGACCTAAAAAATGTATCTATAAATGGTATTAGTTCGGATTAGGAACCCCACCCAAAAAAATTTAAAAAATACCCTCATAGGGGTATTTTTAGCGTAGAATCCCAAAAACACATTCAAAAATTCTGAAAACGCTTTCTTAGCATGAAAATTGCATTTTTCTATTCAAAATACGACCGCGCAGGGATGCATTGTTAACAAACAGCTTATAAAAGACCGCAAAATAAATACATTTTTATCGTTGGATTACCAACAAACAAAGTTTTTTTTATCACCGCTCTCAAGTTATATTTGAGTGGGGTGCGAAACTAGTACCGAGAAAAATATTAAATTTTTAGTACTAGTTCGGATTAGAGGGGAAAGTGACAGGAACAAAATTTGGGAGAAGTTTTTCCTAAAAAAAGACACATAGGCCTAAAATTTTCCTTGGCGTACCCCAACTACATCATCCTAAATCATGGTAATGAAGCATTTTCATGATTCGAAAATGTGTGTAAACGATTTTCTCACTGGAAAGTCGTTTTCCCAGTGAAAAACTGATTTTTTTATCATTTCACTTTAATGCACACCCTAATTTTCCCTGAATCAGGGTCAGGGAAGCGTTTTCATCTCAGGGAATGCGCACAATCGATTCTCCCTAAATCTAGTCCTAGAGTGTCTTTTTTTAGAAAAAAATTTTATCAAATTTTTTCCTATCACTTGGCCCCCCTAATCCGAACTAGTACCAAATTTTTTATTCATCGCGCTATGTATTTTAAGAAGTCATACCCGATAATAAATATGCTCCGATTAACAATGAACCAATCAAAGAGGTAGTCGCTTTCGTCGATTTAAAAACTTCTTCAAAAGAGCCCATAAAAGCACCAAACGAATTCGCTATGCCATCCACAAAGAAATTGCACAGAAATGCTGCCATCACAATAACCCAGCCATAGCCACCATCGGGTGGAATTGGCAAATGATCGGCTATTGCTTCACCCGAGAAAACGCCATCTTAAAATTTATTGATTTTTTGTGCAAGATTTTTCCTACTTGGCAGATCATTGATGGAAAAAGTGCTTTGGAATTCACCACCAGGCAGCAAATTGTGCTCATTTTCGGTACCATATTCGGAAAAATAGTCATTATCTTCATCATAAGCATATTGGGTTTTGCCGTTTTGATGGATAAGGCCTAAATAAGATAATATATATAATAAATTGAAATTTATGATCATTCTTATTCACATAAAGTCGAGTGTTGTCTATGGCCAAGTGGTACAAGGCGTGCGCAACTTCTTGATGGACCCCGAGATCTCAGTTTCATTCCACATGGCGTCGAATTCTTTTTGCAACATTCAAAATTGATGAAAATTTTTGCAAATGGGTATTTTTATGCAAAGAACACGATGGAAATATTATTTTTATAAAAAATTTAAGAAATATTATTTTTTAAAATTTTTATGCAAATTTTGACTTTTTTGGCAAAATTTGCATAAAGATTAAAAAAATAATATTTCTTAAATTTTTATGAAAAAATAATATCCCTATCGTGTTCCTCGCATAAAAATACCCACATGCAAAAATTTGCATCAATTTTGAATCGCAAAAAGAAATTGACACGGGATGGACTCGAACCTGAGACCTCGGGATCCATCTAGATATTAAGAGCGCCTTGGACCACTTGGCCATCGATAGGAATTGATTGATATATTCCCAAAGTGTGAAAACGCTTCCCTGACTCTGATTCAGGGAAAATGGTGGGTGTACTGAAGCGAAAATGAACTAAAATTCTATTTTTCGCCATAAAACCGGCTGTTTAGGGGTTTTCCTAGGCGGGGAGTCGATTGCGCGTATTCCCGAAGTGTGAAAACGCTTCCCTGACCTTGATTCAGGAAAGGTAACGGGTGTATTGAAGCGAAAATATACTAAAATTCGATTTTTCTTCAGAAGAACGTCTGTTTAGGGGTTTTTTAAGTGATTCTCGTATTATTCAACAACAAATATTCCAAAATCAGAGTCAGGGAAGCATTTTCAAGCTTCGTGAATAGGTGCAATCGATTCCCCGAATGAAAATTTCTTACCATCAGGAATTTTTCCGTCTTCTTCTTTTTCTTTATGAATAGATTTTTTATCTTCCGATTCTTCTTGAGGATGAGACTCTTCTCCATTAATAACAACCTGAGGTATATTATCTGGGGCCGATCGGGGCGAAACGTCGCCATTTGCCATCTCAGGATCTGGATCATCTTTACTTGAAGTCATGATTGAAGATTAATTAAATAAATAGCACAAATTGGTGAATGCCCTAAAAAAAGGAGAGATATCTTATATTTGAAAAATATCTTAACATCAAAAAATAAAAAACAGAAAAATTTATTGCACGAGAAAAATGAAACACGAAAAATGACATAAATTTTTTTACTACATAACATTCTTCTCGGGAAACCCCAGCATTTTTACACAATAATGTATAAAATGTTTTTAATAAAGCTAAAAGCTTGGCAGAAGAATTCGATAAATAAAAAAAGTTGTGTGTATCATGTCAGCCTTATTTTCTTGAGGAATCCCCTGTAGAACTGAATGAGATTGCTAACAATCAATAATTGTGCTAGCGGCATTTTTGCTCTAGACTAGATTTTGTTGTACTTTGATGTTTTACCAAAAAGTCAATAAGCTAAGAAAAATGGTGAGATTTGAACACTTTTTAAGTTTAATGCGAATTCTTTAAGCTTAAAATTAAACAAAGAAGTTGCAAGAGCTCCCTTTGCAAGCTTTCTTACATGGTGCAGCAGAATAAAGGCACTATAACTTTCGCCACGAATCTCGCCAAGCTAATTTTCGCCACGTAACTTAGCCTCTTTCGTGTCAATAAACATATTTAAGACTAATTGTTGCCTGATTTACAATAAATATGTATATTGACACAAACGTGGCGAAAGTTATATGGCGAAAATTATAGTTTTTTGGCAACGTGGCGAACATAAAATGTGACGAAAACTATAGTGCCAAAATAAACCAGCCACATGAGAATATTTTTTGCATAGAAATTCCATTTTGGTACATTCTAATGACCGCTGGTCTTAATTTCTTCATTTTTAGCTAAAAATAGGGACATGATTGGATGAATCAAACTTAAAATTAATGGAATCGCATGTAAGAATGAACAAAATAATAGATACAATGAACATTCATATGTGACCGATTTATTCTACCGCACCCTGTATATTAAAAATATCATAACATCAAGTATAATATAAAATCAGAAAATTTATTGCACGATAAAAATGAAGCGCGATAAATTGCATATTTTTTTAAACCACATGACATTCTTCTCGGAAACCCCCCAGAATTCTTACACAATAATGTATAAAATGTTTTTAATAAAACTAAAAGCATGGCAGAAAAATTCGATGAATAAAAAAGTTGTGTGCATCATGTCATTTTTTTAGGGAATCCCCTGTAGGACTGAATGAGATTGCTATCAATCAATAATTGTACTAGCGTCATTTTTCCTCTAGACTAGACTGTTTGTACTTTGATCTGTTTTTTACCAAAGAGTCAATGAGCTACTAAAAAATGATGAGATTCGTATTGGGTTGATTGATAAGTATTGTCGACCCCCCAAAAAATACATCTAAATTCAGCATTTTTCGCTCGTTTTCGTTGAAATTTTTTCGATCCAATTAGTCTTTTTGAGCGAAACTCATGTTTTCGTGTCAATATACAGACTTTAAAAAAATGGGGGTTTTCAATGGTGCAAATTAATTTTAAAATGTCGATATTTGGCTATAGAAGTCAATTTTTGACGAAATTTTCGACCGTATTAGCGTTTTTCTAGTCGGAGAATCGATTGCGCGCATTGCCGAGGCATGAAAATGCTTGCCTGACCCTGATTCAGGAAAGGTAGTGGGTGTATTGAAGCAAAAATGAACTAAAATTTTGAGGCACTTTTGGGGTGTACTCCTCGTAGGGTACCTTCTCATGGTCAAAATCAAAAAATGCCTTCAGATTCGTAATTCCCATATCGAAAAACTTCTATATGGGTCATAGTTCGGCAAGGTGGGGGAGGGGACTCTCGATGAGGTGGTCCCCCACCACCTCATTAAATTCGGCTAAGATTTTAATAAAAAAAAGGACCTTTTTTTAGCTTGAGGTAGTCTTCTGACACNAAAGACCTTAGAAGGGTTGTGCGACAAAATTTTTCGGATTCTTGTAGAGCGAAATTTGGAGTATTTTGAAAAAATTATTGAAAAAGCCATTAAAATGGCCGAGATATTCTCAAAAAACCGATGATAGATGACTTTTGACTCACCCTGTACATGTAATCGTTAAATTATTTTTTTTAAATAAACCCTTATAAATTATGAAGAATAACAACTTTCAAAAATCTTGAAACTATAAAACAATTTTTCTACTATACGACAAAAAAAGTATAAAAGAAATTTTAGGCCATTGCAAAATTTTGATAACATTATCAATGTCCTCAATAATCTTTGTGAGCTGGTAATTTTAAGAAGCATGCCAACTCGCGTGGCAAAATATGGTGCGATACGTCCCTCATGGAATTTGGACGAAACTAAATTTGCTAGACAGATTATAGTTCAAAAATTAAAGAAATACTGGGTTGTTCAATAAGTAATGGCCGCTAAAAAAGATGCCTCTAATTTCGTCATTTTTCTGCCGTTTTCGATGAAATTTTTTTCAATATTAGAGAACTGATCATGAGGAATCCGAATATGAGGTTCTTTTTGCCTAAAAATCAATTTTTCATATCGTAAGTGAGTTTTTTTGGGAAAAACAACACCATTTTTTAGCAATATATTTGTTCAAAATCGGTTTTTTCTCAAAGATAGAGTGATAAATTGCCCCTGAATGAGGGTCAAAAATGCATTTTCATGCTTAAAAATGTTTGCAATCAATTCCTCACCTAGAAAAATCTATAAAAATGATTTTTCTGACAATTTATCACTCTGTCTTAGAGAAAAAAACCGAGTTTGAACGAATATATTGCTAAAAAATGGTGTTGTTTTTCACAAAAAACTCATTTACGATATGAAAAATTGATTTTTAGGCAAAAAGAACCTCATATTCGGATTCACATGATCAGTTCTCTTGTGCCCCATTTATAGATAAAAACTAATAAATACACGCAACATTTGAAATGAAAAACTATAAATTACTACTTGGTTATGAATACAAATAAAATTAATTCCATGTTAAATATACGCCTACATTTTTTTGTTTTTACGTCACGTTCTGAATCGTTGTAGTTTTTGAGATAATTGCGTTTGAAACTGTTCATATTTTCGTTGTAATACACAAACTTTTGAATTCTTTGCGAAAAAATCAATTTTTTCATCGATGTTTTAAAATATTGTAGCAATTTTTTACAGCTCTATGAGACGAATAAAATGAGACAAAAATTATCCAATTTGAAAATTGTTTTGCTTTATTGAAACTAAAATCTGATTCATGTTTTCGTTTCAATAACCCAAAACAATGTTCAAATTGGATAATTTTGGCGTAATTTTATTCGTCTCATAGAGTTATAAAAAATTGCTACGATGTTCATGTTATAAAAATTTAAAAAATCGATTTTTTTGCAAAAAAATCCAAAAAGTTTGTGCATTACAACGAAAACATGAGCAATTTCAAACACAATTATCTCAAAAACTACAACGATTCAAAACATGTCATAAAAACAAAAAATGTTCCATTTTTCATGAATTTTCCGAGTATATAATTTTTACATAAAGTTTTTTTCCGGGTGGACTGGTCCTTTAAAGGAAAGTCAAGCAAAAAATTGATAGAAGTGGAAAAAACGACAAAACATTGAAAGTTGTAAATTGAAAATAAACTATAAATTTACCACTTTACTATGAATTTATGGAACTTAGAATTTCAGATTTTGAGTTAAAAACTATGCACATAGAAATTATTTGGTGAATTTTTAAGCAAACAAATTTCAAAAAACGAATTTAAAAAAAAGAAAATTTTCTCATTCACGTCTCCCGGAAACAATGAATCATTTTCGAACAAAACATAAAATAAGCTATGTTCGAGCATATATGAACACTTCATACTGCAAATACACGTCACTATTTTTAGTCTATAAAAAACCATTCAAAAGCTCATAAATTTTCAAAAATAGCACTTGCTGATGCGATGGAGTGATAAGTATGAGTCATTTTTGTTTCGAAAAATTTTAAAAAATCTAATTTTCACTTTAAGCATTATTTTTTAAACAAAATTTTGATTTTCATTAATAATTCTATTTTTGAGAAAAAAATTTTATGGGGTTAGTTTTCGAGGGTAATTCGATGATGATGCGAGGAATCGATTGTGCTGACGCAGTTGACATTACCAACGGGTGATGTCAAACCAGATCAAGTGTCAGTCAAGATGAGTCAACTTCGACACAAGCACAGTCAACATCGACTGAGTTTGACCGAAATTGACTTATCTTGACGTATTACGACCTGGCGGGGTCCGGGTATATAAAGGGGTCAGAGATCTCCCTTTTTTGTCTTTCAAAATATATCGAAGTTGTAAATGTAAGAAGTCATAATAAAAGTTTGTAAAAGTAGACTTTTTGTATCTTAGCGCGCCTACCCTTAGGGTAGGGATTTTACATCAATAGCGCGCATTTTCAAAGCATAAAAAAATTGCCTGTCCCTGATTCAGGGTATTTTGGATTCTTTTCAAAAAATCTCCTTCCAGGAGAATTTTATGTGAGGAATCAATTGCGCTCATTTTCGGAGCATGAAAAATTACCTTGACTCTGATTCAAGCGATTTTCATTTCGATAGACTAACCCCTTCCCTGAATCAGGGTCAGGGAAATTTTTCATGCTACAAAAATGAGCGCAATCGATTCTCCGCATCAAATTATCTCCCCCCGAAAACTAACTCCATACAAAAATTTTCTTTGGTTTATTCACGCACACACTGATAAAAGAATAATATAAAAAGACAATTTCACTTTAAATAGTATCTAAGAAAAGAAAAAATCACAAAATATTTTTGATCATCAACACTACATTCAAGCAAGCAACAAAAAATAATTCAACAAATCCTTAACTCAAATACGGCTTTGTATTCGATAATGAGCGCAAATGCGTCTAGCTAACTAAAATGAATTCACATAGACGTGTTTGTTTAAAAATAAAAAATCAGAGTGAAAAAGAATAAGGTTATGCAAAAAATAGATAATGCGATTTTTACATGTGATGTGTCAGAAATCGTGAGGAATTGTCAGATAATAATTATCGAGTGGAACTAGTAGTTAGGTTCTAGAAAAGGAAGTTTGAAAAATTGAAAAAAGTTGAACCACACCATCGCCCACACCATACATGGGCAAGCAGGGGGGTACTGGGCCCCAAAATACGAATTGGTTTCAAAGGTTATTGTCGACCAAAAAAAAAACGTCGACAAGCGAAAAATTATTTACGAATTTGTTTTATGAACTCGTATACGAATTTTCGCAACGAATTCAGTCTGGGCGGCTTCCCAAATACGAATTGGTCCATTAATTTTTTCCCTGATACGACGAATTAGGGGGGGGTATAGTACCCCTCCCCCCTTGCCCATGTATGGCCCACACAGCCCCAAAACCACTGTTAGCCAGCTACCATTTTCTGAAAATCAAAATTTTTGCCCTTGTGGGATCGAACCTAGAAGTCCCAACGTTACTTAACTTGTCAGATCGGACGGGCAGCGCCTTGCACCACTTGGCTATACTATATTAACCTTTTTCGCCCGACCGCTGAAACAGACTATACCATATTGTCACTTTACCACTTATGAACTATATATAACTATAAACTAAATATGCACTCGTCATACTTAAATAAATAAAGAGTAAGATAATTTTTACTTGCGTCATTAAAAATTAAAATCGATTTTCAAAAATACGCTCTGTTTTAAAATTTCCATGAAATATCCTCTTCTTTTGTGCACTCAGCCGCTCAATTTCACTGACAAAAAAACCAATAAAAATGCATTTCGGCATCCCCACATTTGACGTCTATATTCTGTTTACGATTGAGAAAATTTGTCGAGAAAAAGATATGAAGAAAATGACTTCGTTTCGTTTTTGTTTTACAGAGTACCCCCCAAAAATGGCACTTTTACGATTTTTGAGTGATTTTTTCAAAATTTTTCAATTTTTTTAAATTTTGGCCCACTAGGGGGCACCTGTCCCCTTTTCCTAAGCCACCGCATGACCCCCTAAACCGAAAATTTCTTTAAAAAAATATTATTTTTGGTCAAAATTCGAAAAATTTTCTTTAAAAATGAGGTTTTTACCTAGGTGGCCCCCTCCAAAAGTTAAATCCTAGAACCGCTACTGCACGAGACATCTGCTTATATCTATATAAAAGTAAATAATTTTCTCGATTACAAATCATCTTCCCTCCCGGCCAACAGATTTCATCACACATACAATTGATCAATTTTATAAACCAAACGTGCACCGGATGAGTATAGGAAAGGTCAGGGCGTTTCTCTTCTTCAATGTCTATGTCTGCTAGCTTTTTGATGAGAAAAAAAACGAAAAACGCGTAAACGAACGAAATATGATGAAGAATCGGCAAAACTCCCGATGGTTGTAAACAAATAGGCGTTTAGACTTAAAGCTTGAGAGCAAATTTTTATTGAGAGCAAAAATTAAAAATTGAGCCTGATGAAGGAAAGAAAGCTTTTATGTGGCTTTAAATTTTTTTAAGTTAGAAAAATTTTGGATTAAGAAGATCGGGTTTCATAAATGAAAAAAAGAAGAACATAAAAAAATCATACAGGGTGAGTAAAAAAAGGTACATTTTTGTGATTTTTGGGGCCCGAAAAAAATTTTTTAGACCGGAAAATTTTTTACTAAAAATGTCCCATATAGAGTAGTTTTATGCGGAAAATCAATTGTGCGCATTCCTGAAGCATGAAAACGCTTCCTTGACCCTGATTCAGGAAATGGAGTTGGTTTATTGACGCGAAAATCGAAAAAATTTCCGCTCGGAGGTCGAAATTTTTCTTTTCATCGATTCAAAAAAAGTTAAAGCAACTCCCTTAAAATTAAAAAATGTGCCCCCCCCCCCATACATGAACAAGGAAGGGGGGACAAGCTACCTCGGGCTATATATACCCCATGATACGGTACTCGTTTTTAAGCGCTCAGCGAGCTGAGTCAATTGGTGACATTTTTTAAAAATTTTGACCCTTGCCTACATCTTTTCGGAACTTTGGTGCGCCGTGGTCATAAGTTGGTAAGGTGGGGGGGGGGGAGGAGACCCCCGATGCGGTGGTCTCCCACCACCTCCGCCAAAAAAAGAACGTTTTTTTAGCTTGAGGTAGTCTTCTGACACTCAATTTTTACGGACCACCTCATATGTTCGGCGGGGTCAATGCGTGGTCCACCTTCAATGTTGGGTCCGTGTGTGCATGGGTCAGGGGGAGGCTCCCCCCTTGCCGACCTATGGCCGTGGTATATGAAAAAATTTTGCCTATATATTTTTCGATTTTGACATAAATGGAGCGTCAGTTTTTAAAAAATTCAAATAATTTTGATCGCCGGTGGATGAATCAGAGGATCTTTTAAAATTAAAGTTTTATCACTACACTATAGACTATTTCCTACTAAGCTCGGAAACATGGTGCAGTGGCAAGTGTCTCATTTTACACTTATGATCAAAGTTTCGATCTCGTCAAGGTCAAAAGCTTTTTATGATCGATTCAAAAAGTCACACATGACATGTAGTAGGATACCTATTAGTCTATAACATCTATGTTCTTTTTAAAGCAATTTAATTAAAAACAAAAAAACATTACAAAAGATGACGCAAAATAACTTAATTACAACTTAGCCCGGAAGACACATTTTCCCGTGTTCCAAACTCTCCGACTTTCACAATTCCAAGTATTTTTTGCTGCTTAGGGAAACAAGCCGCGCACAGCTGTGTCGGACCTTGTTGTGCATTCTTATCGATCACTGCTTTTCTATATGCACATGTCTAGATATACAAATTTATATATAGCCATAGCCGGCAAAGCGCAGACAACGAAAGGAAAAGCCACAGCGGGTGTGCGTGATGTGTGGCTGCCGTCTTCCTCGATTGGCCAGCGGACATCTCCTAAATGTCGTGAGGTGAAAGCTTGGCGCTGGCGATTTTAGGAGCAGACTTTTAGAGGATGAAAATTTTTTCTGGTCAGTGTTAGTGGAATTTATGTGGGAGATAAAGAAGTCGTTTGTTTTTGAGTGGCATGAGCACGTTTCAATTCAAATGGTTTCTCATGATGGCAGAAAGATAGTATGAAATGGGATTTATGGCAGGTCCCAGTCCAATTTTGAACAAAAACCAGCAATTTTGAGGTCGATAAGAATGGTTTTGGAATAAATTTTTCGAAGAACTCCAGATTTGATAGACATTTGTGCTTCAACGGGTAAATGGTGCAGATGTTTAAGTGGGTAAAATTCAATTTTTTTGTCTTAGTAGCGCAGGTTCGATCCCGCTGGAGTCGAATTACAATTTTTTAATTTAGAAAATTTTTTATCAACCGTTAAATTTGTAATCGGAGAATTTTGCCTATTTTTATTAAATTTCCTAAATCTTGAAAAAATGAAAATGTTAGATGTCAGAATAGAAGTTGTTAATTATCCCCGCCAAACGATCACGCAGAGATGCATGATATTTTCCCTCTAAGACGACCACGCAGAGATGAACAATAAATGTCCCGCCAATACGACCACGCATGGATGTATAATAATTTTTTTCCGCTAAGACGACCAGACAGGGATACACGATAATTTTCCAGCCAAGACGATCATGCAGGGATGCAAGATATTTTCACGCCAAGGCGATCACGCAGGGATGCATGATAATTTTTCCCCCCAAGACCACGCATGGATGTATGAGAATTTTCCTGCCAAGACAACCACGCAGGGATGCACGATAAGTTTTTCCCTCAATAAAACCACGCATGGATGCATGAGAATCTTTCCGCCAAGACGACCACTCAGGGATGTATGATTTAACGAGAAGACTATAAAAATACACAATATTTTTTTACTCGAGTTCATACTTGCTCTCAAATGAACAGATGGCATGTTCACAGACAAAAATGTGTTATTCATAGACCGATGAATCATTTTATTTTTTACAACCTTAAGTATGAAAAATTTCTTCGAAACTATATACAAAAACAAAAATCAAAGCAAAAGAATACATTAGAAAGTTTGAGTAGATTGTGGGCAATCTTCTTTGGCAATACATTTTCCTTTGTGCCGGACTGTTCCATTTTTGCATTGACAAACATCGATTTTACATATGTCTTTGCATATTTGGGGTTTTGGATTTTCACACGATGGTTCACAAGCAGTGCCACAGGAGAAGAATTCTTCGTTTTTTGGGCATTTTTCTAAATATTTTGAATTATAGGCAAACTTGAATGAGACTATAGAAAACTCGAGTTGTTACAAATTTAAAAACTGAAAAAAAATTTTCCTGGTGATTCCCTGCCAAAATATAAAAAAATTCAGCAAAGATGGAACAGGAGCAAATGACGCCAATTTTATTCTAGTTTGAATCAAATGGCTAGACATTGCTGTAAGTATAGTCTGTTTCCGCCCATAAAGGAAAAAGTCCGACCTCGATGGCCAAGTGGTTCAAGGCGCGCGAAACATTTACTTGACCCCGATAGTTGTTTCAATATTTGATAAAAATTTTTCATATGGGTATTTTTATGCGAGGAACATGATGATGATACTATTTTTTTATAAAAACTTTAAGAAGTATTAAATTTTTCAAATTTTCAAAATTTGCATAAAACTTAAAAATTTTATATCTCTTAAAGTTTTTATGAAAAAATAATATCATCATCGTGTTGCTCGCATAAAAATATATATATGCAAAATTTTTTATCGATTTTAACATTGAAATAAGAAATCGCCGCCAGTTGGACTCGAACCTGAGACCATCAGGGTCAATCTAAATATTTCGCGCGCATTGTTCCACTTGGTCATAGAGGTCAAACTTGATCTAGCCTACAAACTTTTTTTTGATTTATGATAAAAACTTACTTTCACCATAGGGCTTTTTACTAATACCCTTTTCACAGGACTTCTTGCATTCGTTCATAGTTTCGAACCGGTTTTTATTCCCACCACATCCTCCATAGACAAAAGGAAGACATTGCCCAGAAGACATGTCATAGTAAAAACTTGGGACATAGGCTTCACATGGTCCAGAATCTTTCCGGAGATTACAAATAGATTGTGCCATAACTAGATCCCTCTCATTATTAATTTTTTGACCGCACGCATTTTCACAAGCTTGTAGGGTGTCAAAGCTATTTTTGTTTCCACCACATCCGCCATAGATGAATTGCTCGCATTGTCGAGTTCTTGGGTTGAAGTAGAATTTTGGGAAGTGGGCGAGACATTTTCCACTATCGCTGGGTAGCATACAGTCCTAAATTTTTTTTAATTTGGTAATTTTTTAAAAATTGCATATTTTTGATAATAATGAATTCTCTCTAAGAGATCAACGCGACATTTGACGTGTAGCCTAATCGAACATTTTAAGATTCAAAACTTCCTTTTTTTACTTTTGCATTAATTTGTGCGATTTTTACTAAATAAATTGTTAAGAGTTATTGTTTCATGAATTTTTTCAAATTTTTGTTCTCTATTACTATATTTAGATATAGAACAATGGATGAGGAAGAACGCGAACTTTTGAATGATTTTTTGTGATGGATTAAGGATTAGTAGATGAAAATCGTGAAATCGAAGATAGAGAATTAATTTTTGATGAAGGAGCAGAAAACTTATTAGAGCCAGAACATAATAACGACATGGAAGTGAACGGGAACTTGCAAGATGGACAAGCAAACTTTACTTTCGAAACGCCTAGTAACCATTAAAGAGGAACAGACAAATGCTTTATGGTTACGATTGTAGATAGATCAGCAGAAACCCTACTACCGATGATCCTGAATTACATTTTGCCTGATACCACCATAATTTCGGATGGATGGGCCGCCTATAGAAAAATTGGAGAGCTACTCAAAGGATATACTCGTATGACCATGAAACACTCTGAAACTTTTGTGGACCCAGAAACTGGAGTAACTACTAATCATGTTGAGTCTGAATGACAGAAATTTAAGATGGAGAACAAATATGGAACTCATAGAACTTTTTTGACTCCTATTTTTCTGAATATTGTTGGCGTAAAATATTTGGTGGATCTGATACTATGTATTATTTGTGGTCCCATGTTGTTAGTTTGGATAATTATACAGTTGAAATGTAATTTATTGTTATTAAATAAAACTGTTTTGTTGGTTTTGAATAAATGAATTTTGGGTGGGGACTTTTGCACCCTCACATATGCGCAACGACACTTGCGCACCCGATTTTTGCGCTCCGATATATGCGCC
>OZJO01001008.1:37954-62389 GCA_900406225.1 Acrobeloides nanus | reverse complement strand
AATTGTCTACTTCATCAGCAGGCATCTAAATAAAAATTTTGTATTGTACTTATATTTTTATTTTGATCTGTGTGTCAGATTTTTAGCACTGCCCAGGAAAGGGACAGGGGGAGGAATAGTGTATTTTTTTCCAAAATTTGAGCAAAAAAACAAATTTTAACATTGGGTCGGTTTGGGAGGAGGCAATTCTGTAATTCGAATTTCCGAAAAGCAAAAAATTTGTCAAAAAATTGCCAAAAAAATGGCCAAAAAAGTCGGCCCCTCAAAACTGAATCTTGGGGCCCTGGGTTTAATATTGCCCATTTAGTATACCATAAGTGGATAGGGTCCACTATAGTGGGACCCTATCTAATACTAGTAGATCCCCCGCATTTGGAGGCCTGATCTCCCTTCGTAAATTTTTCAGCCAAATGCCGAAAAATATTTCTTTTTAAAGATTGTTTTTTCGAAAATGCCGAGTTGCGGATTTTTGAACAATTCAAATTTAAACGATTCCACCTACAATTTTTGGTCAGTTACACTGTCCCACCCCGTAGCAATTTTTTGAAAAATGAACCTCACCCCCTATCTACATATGGTATACATGTGTTCCAAAAACATCTTACTTCTATATTCAAAAATAATACTAACATTGGTATTAAAGAAAATGAAAGGCTAAAAAATAAATAAATAAATAAATTTTTAGTTTTCGTCATAAATTCTTGAAATTTCCCAGGTATACACATAGCAAATCTATACACAACCAAAGTAAACACCGATATCATTTTTAAAGATACAGCGCTGAGCAACATTATCACAGAAGCTTTAACATTTAAAATTCCACCAGAAATTCCATCAAAATAGAATATCAGTACAGGAAGAAAGATGGCCATATGTTGGGCAGATATGATTATATCCAAAGTATAACTAAAAATAAAGCATTGTAGCAATAGCCAACGATATACACCCATAGTTTTTCCGTGAAAAATTATGGCGTAAGACATAAAAATGAAGGATAGAGTGTTGACTCCTAGCATTATTACAACGGTTTTTGAATAGATTTCGAATAAAATAGTCGATTGGAAAGCATTTAAGGAATAGTTTAGCATAGTCAGTGGGGAAAAATTAAATTGGATATTTAGGTTAAAGAAAAAAAAAATTGGTATGTAAGATTAATCAAATGAAACAAACGCAGGTGGTTTTGGGAATTACAAAGAATGTAATGAAGTTGCATTAGAAATAGGAAAAGGTGCGTAAAAACAACGTTAGAATAAATATTTTCTGAGAACACATCTACATAGCGTGATTATAATCAATTTTGACAAATTCTTAATAAGGAGCAGAAGCGTAGCTAGGTCCAAATTTCGGGAGGTCCCACTTTTGAAAAATCATACATTTTTTGACCTTCGGCCAAAAAATGTGTTAAAGGGGGGGGGGTGTAAAATAGGGTCGAGTAGAAAATTTTTTTAACAAGTGATCTTTTAGGGGTAAGTTTGTGCGAAAAATCGATTGAGCGCATCGAAAAATTCTGAAAATTTTTATTTTTTAAATAAAGTCCACCATAAAATTTTTTTATCCATTCAAATTTATTGACTCTATTCTTTCTTCGCCATAAGAAAACTTTCTTCAAAAACTCGTGAAAATTCTTCAAAGCTTTTCATACTTTTCATAACTTTGATTGCAAAAAACGATGGATTAAGATTGATTGTTTTTGCTTGTTTCTTGGGAGCTTGGAGGAGTTAATCATTGATAGTTAAAGGTCAGTTTCATCAAGCAATTTGTCCGAGTGTTTCGGTCGATTTATTATTGAGTGTAATATCGTGTACTAAAACTTTTGAGTGAGAAACATCGTTTATTGCTTGTTTTACAATTTCTGGAAATGCCTACGCAAGAAGGTAAATTTTTTATTTACTAAAAATTAAAATTTTTTAATAGAAGTTAACCGAATTTTGCAAAAAATTCAATCAGGCTATGAAGAAGCTTTTGCGACAGGTGATCCAGTAAAAGTTGCAACATTTTATGATACACATGGAGTTGTGATCAATAGCACTGAAGATAAGGCCTGGCATGGTCGAGCAGGTATTATTGACTGAAAATCCTTCCCCTCATCGCCATACATGATAGAGGGAATAGTTGCCATTCCCCATGCTCATCCATCGGTCAAAAATTTGCCATCTATCCCAAGAGAAAAGGGAATCGCCTTCTTTTATCTCTTCGGGGAGGGAGTATTGTGCACATCAGAAAGTGGAAAGTGATTTCAAAACCAATTGAGAAACCAACTTTCCACTTTCTGATGTGCGCAATTGGCAAGGGGCCTATTGTGCACCTTGGAAAGTCAAAAATTCCGATATTCATAACTTTTTACCAATAGCATTTCAACTCATGGTGGCTTAGACTTTTTTGTTGCATTTTTTGAGAGGAGCAAAAAAGCCCAAGACACAATGAGTTGAAACACTAATAGTAAAAAATTATGAAAATCGAATTTTCGATTTTCCACTTTCTGATATGCGCAATTGGCCCCAGGTATCGAAGAAAAATGTAAATCAATAATTTCTTATCTATTTAGAAATAACCAAGTTCTATGCAGATTTCATGAAAGAAGAATCTAATCTTAAGGTAATTAAATTTTAATATGCAAATTTTAAAAGAATAAATTCCAAAAAAATAAGTTTAGATGATTGGTGATGAAAATTTCGAGGCTAACAATGGAAACTATTTAATTCAAAGAGGTCACTACGAATCAGATACTCCTAAAGGGCATATTCGAGCTCCATATGAACAAATTTTCAAGCGTCAAAATGATGGCTCTTATCTGATCATTAGGGATCAATATTAAATAAATTTTTGCAATTTATATTTTTCAAATTAAATAATTTTTTAAATTAAATACTTTTTTCCAAATAAACTGGACATCGGACTCCGGAGCGCATGCGGCGCTTCTGAGTTTCGCTTTCATCCGTCAATTCCAAGCGAAGCTTCCGAATCGCCCCGAGCCTCAGAGGTTCGCTTCCGAGAGGATCTTTTTTTAAGATCTGAAAGGTCCTTTGTCTCGAAGGATTCTTTGATATGGAAAGAATGGTAGCATCCTAGATCGCCCAGAGAGGCAGAGATAGATACAAGGGAGGGAGGGCCAATTTTTGTAGGGGGCATCCCTGCGTGGTTGTGGGAATGAGTTCAAAATCAAAAAACTCATTCGGATTCGTGTTCCTCATATCCGAAAATTTTTTACCTTAAGTAAAAAAAATTAGCCGATTTTGAGCCAATTTTGAAATTCGCATATTTTGGCCCGTGGTTTTTTATACCCTTTTTCGATAAGGGTACCCCCTGAGGCCAAAATTCAAAAATCCCTTGGATTCGTGTACCCCATACCCAAAAACCACTGAGTACGAAAAATTAGCGCATCCTGACGCAAAATAAAAAAATTCAGAATAGTTTACTTTTTCGAGCTCACAAGGGGAGTACACCATAAGTTGGTGCGATTTCCAAACAAATCCGGTATATTATTGTAGAGTACCCCCAACTCTTCAGTAAAATTGAAAGTCAAATGTTCGTAACTTTATTTTGTGTTACATCCTGTATATCATCAATTGAAGAAATTATTTTTAAAAAATTCAAAAAGCCGATTTTAGAGCCGGAGATCGAATCGGAGACCGTTTAATTCAACTTCTGAGCTGAATAATTCCTCCAAGCTCCCAAGAAGCAAGCAAAAACAATCAATCTTAATCCATCGTTTTTGCAATCAAAGTTATGAAAAGTATGAAAAGCTTTGAAGAATTTTCACGAGTTTTTGAAGAAAGTTTTCTTATGAGTCACTTTCCATGAAATTTCCTTCTCTTAACTTTTTACGAATTTTGGACCGTGTGTCTCATGAAATAAAAGATTTTTTAATTTACAAAAATGTGTAGATTCCTCTAGAAAATTTAAAAACGCAAATATTTTTAACGATTTCTTAAAGTAAATAGCCTATAAATATTTATAGATAAACAATTTGACCATCTGTATGATAACAAACTATTTATTTAAATCTTGTTTTCCTAATAAAAATATCAGTTTTCTAATAATTTTCCAATTTTTTGATTAAAAAAATGAGAGGTGAATATTCTAAATGGCATGCCTGGCTTTTATGTCTTCTTATAATACCAATTATGATTTTATTTCTTGTATTGGTATTTTGGAGGTAAATATTAGGTTACTTTACATTCTCAGTGTTAGCCTCCCCAAAACCAAAAAGTTACAAAATTCGAAAAAAAAATTTTCATGGTCAAGTAGATAGCGCGTCAGAAGCTGAATCGAATAGTCGGTTCCATCTCCGGCTCTAAAATCTACTTTTTAAATGATTTTTTATTTTCTTGCTAATTTGTAAACTTTTTTTGTAACTGGCATCCACCTGCCATTTAAAATGTTAAAATTAAAAAAGATGTATTTTTAGAAGAAAAAGCCAAAGGGAAAGATTTAGCAGTTGTGATGATCCAATCGTGAGTGTTAGGTCACAGAGACCAACAATTTCTACCATACAAACTCAATCAACATATCCTATTGGTATAACTGAACTTCAAAAATATTGATCTTTTGTGTGTAAAAATATACTTTTTGTAATTTTTTATGTATATAAACGTGTTATAAATTTTTTGATAATTTTTCGGCGGCAATCGAATTATCTACATTTATACTTTTACCAGTTTGACACTTTTATTTTCTCTTCCTCACTAAAAAATACAAAAAGAAAAAAATTTAAAACGTTTTTGATCGTCGACACTTTTTACTCGAATGTTATTTGGAGTCACGCCTAAGGCAATCGATGCTTGCGATCTTCGACCTCTAGTAGGTAATATCGGAGTGACTACAGGAGTACTTGATGAACTAATTAGATTGTGTTTTTCATCCGTAGTCGACGAAAATTTTGTATTAAAGCATGATTAAAAATTTTTTTAAAGTAAAAGAATGATATTTCTTTGAGGGGTTTCGTTAAAATTTTTCTTACAAAACGATGGCCCTGTTCCTAATTTGAACCGTACGGATCCGTACTGATGAATGCTTTGTTTCCCTGTATGGCAGATTTTTCGCACCTTTCTTTTTTCAAAAAAGACCCTATAGGGGTATTTTTATGTGGTGAATCGATTGCGCGCATTCCCGAAGCTTGAAAATGCTTCCTTCATCATGAGCTAGGGAAAATATAGAGAAATTCCCTTAAACGCTTTGTTGCTTGTTTTCAAGTGTTTAAAGGGATTTCTCCATAAATTTCCCTAGTTCATGGCGACGGAAGCATTTTCAAGCTTCGGGAATGTTTGTAATCGATTCCCCGCATAAAAATACCCCTATAGGGTCTTTTTGGAAAACAAATTTAAAAAATTTTTTCCGATTCCAGTACCCTGTCGCTTGAGGCAGTCCGAAGTAGTACCAGATCTTTAAAATAATGTTTCAGCCTTTATTCATATGAAAATTCTATATAAACAAATTTTTCTCACAAAACTTTGATCTTAACTATTATTTTGTGTATCACAGAAAGTTGAAAACGCAAGTATGAAAAAGCATGAGAAATTCTCAAGACTTTTTGCGTTTTCTTCCATTTTTAACTTGCAAGATTACTAAAGTGTAGTCATGCTTAATTTTTCGAATACTTTTGATACAAACCTTAGTAGTACCGTTAACGATTCCGACTATAGTAGTGCTAACTATGCCGACTATAATGATACAAATTCAAGAACTGATGCCTACTATTCTTATTACGACTATGAGGATCCTTGGCCTAAACAAGATTTGTTTTATTTAGGAATAGTTTGTATTATACCGGTTTTATTGGGGTTACCAGCTTACATAATGGTTTTATATGTAAGGCAGAAATTATTTGGGTTAGATAAGGGTTTCAAGAGGTTTGATAAAGGTCAATAGATAAGGATTCTCATGATGATCTATATGTGAATAGGGGGTCCATAAATGCCCCTAAGGACGTAGCTATAGAAGGAGGCGCCGGAGACCGGTGCTCCCCCGCCATTTCGGCTTAAAACCGGAAAAACTTTCGAAATGAAATTTTCGAAATGCATTTTTATCACAAATTTCACTATTTTTTAATACAAATTGCCCTATTTTTCTCTAGTTTTTCCTTATAAAATATCAAATTTTCATTTGGGCAAAAAGTGCCCCCCGTGGCATAAGTCGGTGCCCCCTTAGTGGAACAGATTTTAAAAAAACCCCTACACATAAGAGCCCCTTATGTTTTTGGGGAAAATCAGCCTTTTTGGGAAGTGTTTTCATTTTTTCTTAAGAAAAATAATGTTTTCCCCAAGACTTCCCCTCCAAACCCAACGATTGAGGGTTCGAATCCCATCCTTGTCCTAATTATTTTTGCACTTTTTAAGCTTACTTCCTATTTGTATAATTTTCATCACAGGGGTTTTTTTGATGCGCTGAACACGATTTTGGCCAAAGAAAATAGTTAGGCCGTCACGCTTGCATTTTAATGTCGCAACAACTTTAAATTCGGTTAGGGATTCGAAATACGATCTTAAAATGCAGCCATGGCGCCCTAACCATTTGGCCATAGTGGAAATTTTTTGGTCCCCGGATAAAGGTTATGCAATTTTCGGGATCGTGACCGAAACACTCAAAAATTAAATAAATAAAAAAATCAAGAGAAATGTGAAATTTTTAGTTTTTCATAACAAAATACGAATTCAAGTCACAATTTTCCTACAGACTAATGGTATATTTGGGTATAGCCGAGATTTTACAAATGTGTTATTATGTAGTTTATGGNAAATACGAATTCACATCACAATTTTCCTACAGACTAATGGTATATTTGGGTATAGCCGAGATTTTACAAATGTGTTATTATGTAGTTTATGGGTTGATGTTTCTGATGAATACCTCTTTCGGCTATGCATTTAGCATAGTTTTTGACACTTATTACTATAGTATATGGACTTTGGTCAATCTTATGATTCTTCTATTAGCTATAAATCGTTTCGATGTTCTTGTAAAAATACCTATACAAATTGATCGAGTGAAATTTTTCAATGTACGTTTAAAATCATTTTTCGTCCCTTGACAAATTTGGTGGTTGGCAAAAATTGTATTGAAAAAATTTTAACTTCGACTCTCATAGGTGAAAAGAGGGGTCCAGCTTGAGTGGAGGGAATAAGATTTTGGACTACTTTTGATTGGGGATCCTCAAAAACGGCCACTTCATGGACGGTTTGAGTGGGGGGTCTATCTAAATTTTGGCCTCGCGTGAGTGGGGGAGGGAGTCTAGATTTAACCCCCTTTTCACCTATGTCGATTCTGGAGGGAATCGAACTCGCGCCAATAAAATGAAAGACTTATCTTAACCACTTGACCATGTGTTCCGATTTTTTCCTCGGAATTTATATGTAGTTTATATAGATCTTGGCCGTTTTATTCGTGTTAATAGCATTATCTCAATTTATACTAGGCTTTATTCCAAAGTATAGGATGTACTCACTCCGTCCTCTCGGTATAACATTTGGAAGTGCTATGATGAGTGCATATTGGTATTACACTAAAATTACTTATATTTCATTAGGTGGTGCTGTTTTATTGTACTTTCTTTCGATTATATCGATGGTTATAAAGGTATGCATTGGATAGATAGGCAAAGTAAGGGGGCAGTGGCGTAGGGAGAAGGGTCGGCAAAGGGGCACTTACTTACTTAAAAAAGGTCGTTTTCTCTAAAAAACAAATGGGAATCCTTATGATTAAGGATTTTTTCCCACTTTTCGACCCACTAAGAGGCATTTGCCTCCTTCTTCCTTTTGCCTACGTCACTGGGGAGAGTGGTATCCCGAGTGTATACATTCCCCCCAAAGAAAACTTTTGGAACAAATCGGTATTCGATCCTTGGCCCTCAAAACAAAAAAACACTACCACTGAACTATCATTGTTTTGATTTGATTTTTAGCGCTGTATCATCACAAATTCCCATAACGTTACCAAACGTGAAATTCGCATGCTTTTACAAACCATTATACCATGTCTTGTAAAAACTGCTATTGCTATAAGTTTGGACTATGTCTATCCAACTTCGAGATTCGGAACAGCTGTGTTGGAGTTTTTTATTTTTTTGGAAGCGAGCTATGCACCTTTTATGTATATGGTTATAAATAAGTAGGTTTTAAAAATTAATTTTATACTAAATATGTGTGTCTTAGAGCATTGCAAATACGAATTCTGAACTTGATTGAAGAAATGAGAAGAAAAAAAGCTACTAACAAGATATTTACAACTGTTTCGATATTGAATAATGCTTAAATGGTAGGGTGGGTGATACATGTAACACCTCTCAAGTGGCGTAGGGAGAAGGGTCGACTAATTTTGGTGTCATTTTGTTCGTCTCATTTAGCTATAAAAAATTGCTACAATGTTCATTTTATGAAAATTTAAAAGATTGACGCAAAAATCGATTTTTCCGCAAAAAATTCAAAAAAGTTTGTGTATTACAACGAAGAGCTTGTAACAAATTCAAAATTTCAAACGCAATTATCTCGAAAACTACAACGATTCAGAACATGCCGTAAAAACAAAAAATGCTCCATTTTTCATGATCTTTCCAAATGTATCATTTTTTATATGGTTGTAAATTACTGGACTGGTCCTTTAATGGGAATGACCTATTAGTATATAAATTTTATTATAATACACACATCCATTACTTACAAACAATAAAACAATTATTAAAAACCTAATTAATGAATTAACAAAATCCACAAGATTTCGAACATCTTTCCCGCATACTCGGCCACGTATGGCATGCCCCATTTTCGGCCCAATATGGACACAGCTGGTCTAAATCTTGACAACTCTTTTGAAAGGCCAAATTGTTGGCTATGGTGCCAACCCCACCGGCAACTTTCAATGAATTAAATCTAGGTGGTAAAACATTGGCCGATGGAGATGGACTAGGGATCGCAGAGATTCCATTCGTTTGTAAGGTTTGAGTGGCGATGACTTTGACTGCTTCCCAAGTTTCTCTTGACGTAGGAATGATCTAAAAAATTTAAAATTGTATTTTTTAGAAAAAATTTTGTAAAAATTGGCTCAAAATGTTGTAATTTTTTATTTACCTGATTCTCAGCCAATAAAAATCCGTCCCAAACATTGTCTTCTGGACGAAGTNATTTTGAAATTTTGTAAAAATTGGCTCAAAATGTTGTAATTTTTTATTTACCTGATTCTCAGCCAATAAAAATCCGTCCCAAACATTGTCTTCTGGACGAAGTTCGAATAAATATGAATATTTTACTCCCATTTGACCTTTAGCCCAGTCTTCGGATCCACCGGAAGCTGGGTCTAAAAATTACAAGTTATCGGATTGTTTACAGTGACATAGCTGAAGAGTTCAGTATGTTAGGACAGATCTTTCGTAGACTGGTAAGTAACAGACTCCGGAAGAAACCCACTTTCAATGACATCAGGACCTAGGGCAAATCGATCCCAGGCCCCAAAGATCCATGGACCCAGTGCCGTATCTGGGGGGGGGCATGTGCCTTCCCCCCCCCAAATCCGAAAAATGGAAAAATTTATCAAGTGGTTCCTCTATGTTTTTGCCCAAATTTAAAAAAGAACTCTTTAAACTACTCTTTAAACTTTATTCATGAAGAGTCATGGTCATTTTTAGAGAAATAAATTCCTAGATCCCGAAAAATCACAAAAATCCACTTTTTGGAACCACCCTATACGTTTGTAAAAATCGGATTTTTGGACACTTCTCTCCTCATGTTAGCGACTGTTAGATTTTGACTTACCCCTCCCCCCGCCCCGAATGTCGTGCTCGGTACTAGCTTATGTGTGATAACAATCAATACATACATAAAGTATCCGCTCCTGTACCAACCGTATATTTCGTTCCATACATGTTTTGCAATGCCTGAGCCGCTCGATTCGCTGTAATACTCATATCGTTTACGTCATTCGGATACGTTCTCATAGCATGCCCAAATGGGTACATCAAAATCTGAGAATAGCTATGAAAAGTCAAGAAAGTTTTGATTTTTCCAGCTTGAGCTTTCACAAAATCTCGAACTGCCCGAGTTTCTGGTTCGCTAAATGCAAATTGGCCCTAAAAAATTTATTTTGCTTAAATTTTTGAAGGAGAAAAAATTTACCTGATAAATTTCTGAGCAAGGATCGGTGGAAGAACCAACTTGACCAAAATACCAGTCAAAATTTCGATTCAGATCTACTCCTTGACAACACTGAGTTTGAGGTGCCGCAAAAAGACCTAAGAATTGAAAAGTTGCAGAAAATTTAATATTTTCAAAAATCAAAAGATTAAACAAATCGTTTATTTGCTTGCCTGCTTAAACTTAGAGTAATCAAAACGTAAACCTAAGAGTAAGCCAAAGCCTAAGCTTAAGCCTAAGCCTAAGACGTGCCTAAGAGCAAGTCTAAGCCCAGCATAAGCCTAAGCCCAAGCCCAAGCCTAAGCCTAGGCCTAAGTCTAACTGTAAGCCTTAGCCTAAGCTCAAATCTAAGCCCAAGCCCAACCCCAAGCCTAAGCTTAAGCCTAAGACATGCCTAAGCCTGCTTTTAAAAAATTTCTTATGGTATAACGAACCTGAGCTGACCTGAGTGCATAGAGCTGGTGAACGATTTTTTCTCCATAAACGAATTTCTGGGTCGCTATTGCTCCTGCTAAAAAATTTTTCCATTTTTTAATTTTTTTTTAAATTTAAAAATGCCTATATTCATAGCCATCTGGATTCAATAAGGGCACAATATACCAGTCCATTGAATCAACGAAATGCCTAATCAAAGGATCATTGTCATATTCTGTTACGAGCTAAATTTTTTTGTTGAAAAATTGAAAAAAATTAAATTTTTTTCTAAAATTTGTTAACCTACTTGGCCTATGAAATATAGCACTACTGCTGGAGCTACCCATTCTCTAGCATGTATACCACCATCGATCCAAATCGCGGGTTTTACTGCGTTTGTTCGCTTGCCAACCTGAATTTTTTTATGCAACTCATAAAAATTTAAATTTTCTACTAAAATATCAATTTTCACCAAAAAATTGCCTTTTTACCAAAAAAAGTTGATTTTTGGCTAAAAATGCGATTTTTTTATTCTTGGATCGTCGAGAAAGGGTCTTCACGGCGGTTTTTTGGCAAAAATTAGCGGAAACTCGAAATTTTTAAAGGCGAGCCACGCCATTCGACTTAGCTCAACGAGACGAATAAAATGAATACTATAACATGGGGGTCTTCCATCCCGAGCCTATAGTCGAGTGGCTAAAGTGACAAATTTGCAGTATTTACTGACTCAAAAATGATTGCAAAGTGTTTTAGAGAATAAAATAGTGATATGCACAATTTTTCGTGGAATTTGGACTACTAAAAAAATAAATTTGACGCGGGATTTGAAACTGAGCCTACAAACTGCAAATCTGCTACTTTAGCCACTCGGCCATGGACTAGGGCTGGAAAACCCATGTTATGATATTCGTTTTACTCGTCTCGTTGAGTCGAATTGGCGTGACTCGTTTTTAAATTTCGAGTTACCAATTTTTGGCAAAAAACTGCCGTGTCGTGGGGGTGGGGAGGATAAACTCCCCCTGGTGGAAGTCCCACCATCTTTTTGGTTATGCATCATGTCATTTCCTATTATTATTGTAGATTTTACTTTAATCAGAGGTATTTGCCGCCCTTCATGGGTTGTGCCAATAGGCATAACATGAACCCTATCTGGATAGGTTATGGCCAAACCATTTAAATAATTTATCATGTCGGCAAAACTGTGATATCTTCCAAAATTAAAAGCCACCCTATTTCTTGATGTAGGTGAATCATAATATAATCTATACTGCCTTCTTTTTGCTGCTTGTTCGCCTCTTTTCTTTATAACTCTAAAATGTTGTTTTAGTATCCCTTTGAAGAATAGTCTTTATTTTTCGGCTTTGTCTTCGTAAGGGTGGGGATACCAGACATGACACTCTTTCTCATGTATGTCGTTATGGACCTGTTCCAAAAATAAACCGCAGGTGCAGCAGAGGAGAGCATCAGCGGCCCACCACTGCCCACGTAGCAAATCGCTTCGGGCCTGTTGAGGATTTCAGGGTAAGGAATCCCGCTCAGGCCTTAGACTCACTGCTGCGCCCCTTGGTTTGTTTCTGGAACAGGCATGAGGGTCCCCTAGTCCTTTGAAGACAAATAATGACTTAGGACCAATGGTTGCAATTTTGTTGTGTTAACACACTAACACAACATACACCTGTATTATTTCTATAGATTGCAAAGCTAATAAACACTTTTCCTGATTTTCAACCCCGTGACCCATTCATCATGGATCAAGAGAATTGGATGCTCAAGTTGGGGGGGGGGGAGATTTCAGGTCCATATCAGACTTTAGAATAAAATCCAAAAACAAACCTTTCCACATCGTCTATCATAACATCATAAGTAATATTTCTCATTTTTAAATTTTCTATAAAATCATCCAAATATTTATCTCGAACCATTACATGAACTTGTTGTCCAATGCCTGTGGGTTCTTTCCAAAAATCGTACTAAAATTTTACAGGGTGATTTTAAAAAGTACATTTTTGGGACTAAAAACTTTTCTTACTAAAAATGACCCATTTAGGGGTAATTTTATGCGAGAAACCGATTGCGCGCATTCCCGAATCATGAAAATGCTTTCTTGACCCTGATTCAGGAAATGGAGTTGGTGTATTGGCGCAAAAATCGAAAAATTTTCTTTTTTCGCTCAGAAATCACCCATATATGGGTAATTTTATATGCGAATGCTTAGAACATGCGCAGTCGATTCCCCGTATAAAGTTTTTGAGCTGCATAGGATTCGAACCTGTATCACTCGATTGAAGTGATCAAAATGCTAGCCATTCTGCTATGAAAACACATTTGAGCACCTCCTTTTTCAAATTTTTTCCGTGGAATTTGACTTACTTTTGAAGAATTTAAATATTGAGACCATAAATATTGTAATTGTTTTTCATTTTCTACAGATACCCGTAAGACAGTAAAAACTCTAAAAATTACAGGATGATTTAAAAAATTGGAATTTTGTGATTTTTACATGGACTTGGGACTCGAAAATTTTTTTCTAAAAATGACCCCACTAGGCGTAATTTTATACGTAGAATCGATTCACGCATTCCCGAAGCGCGACTACGCTTCTCTGACCCTGATTCAGGAAAAAAATTGGGCTTTGAAGCGAAAATTGTTTTTTCTCTTTTTTAGCTGAATCAGAGTTACAAAGCGTTTTCGCGCTTCGGGAATGCGCGCAGTCTTCTACGCATAAAATTACCCCTATAGGGGTCATTTTTCGAAAAAAAATTTCGGGTTCCAAATTCTTGTAAAAATCACAAAATTCTACTTTATTTAATCACTGTGTATTTTTTGTTCGTTTTTATGGGAGAAATAAAAGCAATGAGTATAGTATATTCAAGAGCGGAGTTAGGGTGTTTCAAGAGGATGGGACTATTTTAAGGAGTGGATGCAATTTTTTGAATGATGGGGAGGTACTAGAGCTTTTGGCAACGCAAGACGAGCTTTTAGCAATGCCAAAAGTTTAAAAAAAGTAGCGTTGCCAAAAGCTCGGAGTACCAAAAAAGTCGTTGCCAAAAGCTCTAGTACCGATGGGGAGTGGGATAGCCCGGATTGCTTCCACACTTCGCTAAGTGCATGATAGATTTGAGCAACTTTTTTTAATTAAAAAAATCTTACTTTGACAATACAGAATTACATGTCAGTATAATTATTAAAACTAATAAATACTGATAGGACCATAAATTTCGAATCGAAAACATTTAGTAAATAATATATTAAAATGCCTAGACGCTTTCAACATTGACTAGATCCCATAAACAAAATAATAAACTTCTAGAATTAATATATATACTTTTCAGTTTTTCAAAAAAAACATCATCCATGGTGCAGTGGCAAGCGTCTCGCTTTACACTCCATGGATTGAGTGTTGAGGTCGAGATTTTTACTGATTCAAAGAAGTTTTTAAAGGAAACCCCATAAAAATTAGTCATCAAAATCATCCATCCTATAAGGGATCAGTTCCACAGTTGCACAGACCCCGGTCCAAGATTTTTGTTTTTATGACCCACTTCCCTCCGGCGATCTTTTTTTTAGGTCTAAAAAAATCGGTCCCCGGCGCCGGGGACCGATGACCTACCCCCCCCCCCCCCGGTCAAATTTTACCGGAGTTGTGCAACTGTGGTCAGTTCCACTCCTATTGTATATGTATGATAAGGGGTATCATTAGGATTTTTTTCTTTTTTTCGGCTTGGGGGAATGTCCTTCTTGTCCTCTTGCCACTGGCCTTATTTTATAAATTAAAAAATATTCCAAAAGTACAAACAAGACAACATAAAAAATTTTATGTTTACCGCGAAAAAGTGAAATTTCAATAAAATTCAAATATGTATGAAAAATTACGAGATCATATCCGGACCGGTTAGAGACATGGCGACGAGGATGAAAGTGAATCGGAGCAGATCGGAAAAACGATATAATCTGTAACACACAAAAATTTTCCTCACACAAATTTTGTTTAATCTTCTGGATTTACAATTATTTTGCAGTTTTTTGATTCTTAGAAAAAACTTCCCCTCTAAAACTTTTCACCCCCAATTTTTCATAGCGTTCAATCCTTCGGGAGGACCATTATGTTTTTTTAAAATTTTTGTTTTCAAAAATTTTAGGCAAAAACATAAGGGAACCATTAGGAAAAATTTTATTTTTTCGATTTTGGGGGAGAGTCATCCTCCACCCTAGTGTCGCCTATGCCCCATAACTATGTTGGGGAAAGGGCCTATACATTTTTGTGGGTATTGGTAAAAAAATTTCAAGAAAACTCAAAAATTTTGCAACGAAATTGAACCTGACCCATTCGGTTGACCAAACTATGAGTAAAAAATAAAAAACTTTTTAAAACACATGCAAATTTATGCACAATAGAGCTTAAGAGCAAGTTATCTCAATCAAAGTAAAAATCAACACAATCCAGATTGCACGATATCCGGTTTTAGACTCACAGCAGCAATCTAGACAATCAATGAATCATATTTACGCATAATCATTGTCAAGTTTATTCAAATATATCTTCTAATCAGAAGAAAAAAAGTTAAATGCTATTGCTAGCATAAAACTTTTGCTAATTTTATTAAAGGGGGATAAACTTTGTAGCAGCATCTCCGAAAAAATTTTTTGAAATTTTTGCAAAAATGACTTTTCTAGGGNATAAAACTTTTGCTAATTTTATTAAAGGGGGATAAACTTTGTAGCAGCATCTCCGAAAAAATTTTTTGAAATTTTTGCAAAAATGACTTTTTGGGGGTAATTTTATGCGAAAAATCGATTGCGCGCATTCTCGGAGCTTGAAAATGCTTTCCTGATCCTGATTCAGGGAAATAAGAGTGTGTATTGAAGCGAAAATATAAAAATTCGCTTCAAAACACACTCTTATTTCCCTGAATCAGGGTCAAGGAAGCATTTTCAAGCTTCAGGAATGCGCGCAATCGATTTTCCACATAAAATTACTCCTAGAAAATTTATTTTTGCAAAAATTTTTAAAAAATTTTCAGAGATGCTGCTGCAAAGTTTACCCTCTTTTAAATGAAATTCAAAATAATTTGTCAAAAGTTCAGCGGCGATAGCGCAGGAACAAGTGAAGTAAATTTCAGTTAAAATGGTAGGGATCGAATCCCTGAAGGTTGAAAATTTTATTTTTTTTAAATTTTTTTTCAAAAAAGTGTAAAAAAAATTAATTGAAATTTTTTTGTCATAAACGAACTTGTTGAATCAAACAATTTCCAAAATTTCAAACATGTACGAATAACAATCAATCCTTCAAATTCGAACAAAAACATTATAAAAAGCGTTTCAAGGCTACATACTCATTGTCACAAGTGCGAAAATCTTTTATTCGAACAAAAATGCGCAATGGTCATCAAAATCACACCCTCCATAACCAGACACAGATATGTGTCTGAATATCAGGCTCAGGTTTTTGTTGTCTCTCAAATCGGGTCGACATAAAATCGGCCATAAACGTGTAAATGACTAAGAAAAAAGAAGAAAAATTAGAACGAATTGAAAAAAAATCAATTTTGAACTTTAAAAATTTTTTATTATCAATCTCACATATTCAATTGAAGAAGAAAATTTTAAAAAAATTTTCTAAAAAGATCATTTTTAGAGTAAAATCATGCGAGAAATCGATTGCGTGCATCACTGAAGCGTGAAAATGCTTTCCTGACCCTGATTCAGGAAAAAAAATTGGGTTTTTAACAATGCGAAAAATGACAATTTTCGCTTCAAAAACACAATTTTTTTCTGAATCAGGATCAGGGAAGCATTTTCACGCCTCGGCGATGCAAAAGTGCTATTTTTTGGGCACCCTTTACTCGTTCTCGAAGTCCGATTTTTTCCACTACCTCAAAAATAGANGAAGCATTTTCACGCCTCGGCGATGCAAAAGTGCTATTTTTTGGGCACCCTTTACTCGTTCTCGAAGTCCGATTTTTTCCACTACCTCAAAAATAGACTTTGTCTATTCCTGAACACCTCCAACTCAAGTCAAACAATGTAGTGTAACAGTCCGATTATGGATCCCAACAAATTTATACTACATATTTATCTTTGATTAGTCAAGCCGAATCAGTCGATGAGACCATATGTTTTTGAAGGAACTACGCAACCGAACGTTTTCATCTTGTAAAATAAACCAGTTTTGTTGGACAAAAAAATTGATTTTCAAGTAGAATGTCAAATGTTCTCGTTTTACTTTTTAGGTAGAACAAGAATGTATCATGACACTTGAATTATGGGTGGGGTGTTTTTGGTTTTAATCTTTTAGAGGGTCTAAAAAAGAAGTATCAAAAATAAGAAGATTACAAAAAGTTGTAACAATAGAAACGAGACAGATGTTGTAAATAAAAATTTTAAAAATTTGTCACACCCCTCCCTTACGTGCTTTTTAGACGAAAAATGCATTTTCATTTTGGTAAAATTATAGACGATTTTTACAGACAAATATTATTTTTGTTCAAAAAATTGAAAAAAATNCCCTCCCTTACGTGCTTTTTAGACGAAAAATGCATTTTCATTTTGGTAAAATTATAGACGATTTTTACAGACAAATATTATTTTTGTTCAAAAAATTGAAAAAAATGACATTAATTTCAAAAATGTTCAAAATCGAAAAAAACCCAAATAAAATTTTTCAAATTTTCTAGAAGTGGAGAGGAACTACCCCCTCCCCCCTCAAGGCGCGTGAAAACGTCGAAAAGGTGCAGGCAAGGGTCAAATTTTTTTTAAAGTTGAAGGAGTGATTCAAAATAAGTACCATATCATGGGGTTTTGGAGTTTTGATCCATGGCCGAGTGGCTAACGTGCTCGGCCTTCACTCGAGTTCCATCCCGCACCCAAAAGTCATTTTTTTGAGTCTTGTTTTTTCAAAAAATTTGTAAAAACATAGAGGGTAAAGAGGATTTTTTTGGCTTTCAGCCAGTATGGTGAACCACGCCCAATCCCCCCTCCCAACTAACCCACTGCTTCAAATTCGTGCTCTATTGGAGCATTGACAAACCTCCAGTTTTCCTTTAAACGGCTTCTGGGCTCGCCTACAGTTCACTCGCAGGGCTTGCGAGTGACACGCGAAATGAAGGCCGAGCACGTTAGCCAATCGGTCATGGGTCAACCCTCCCCCAAACCTATGATATGGTAACCCTTTGAGGGTTAAAATATACTCGCATGATGGCTTTTCAAAGGTTCCATATAGTGGAGCCTTCGAAAAACCATCATGCGAGTAAATTTTAGCCCTGAAAGGGTCTATTCGCGTGTCACTCGCAAGCCCTGCGAGTGAACTGTAGGCGGACCCTCTGGTTTAACTCCCACGTCCTCCAAAAAATTTATTTGCATTTTTATAAGCCGGACATACTAAGAATAGAGATAACAATAAAAACTTTACGCATAATTCGTACATCCATATCAAAAATTAATATTCACACAAATCTGTCGGCCAATCGCCTTATTTCCGCGATTAACACTATGTAAATAAGAAATGACTCAACGACTCGATGAGATTTCGTGCTAATGCAACAACTCCTCGACGTTCGATGTCCGCTTCTCATTTCATAGTCAGTAGCTCATCAAGTTCGCTAAAATTTTCGACCTTAAGTGGAGTCAAGATGTCAGGTCTGGGTCCGAAATTAGCCCACACATGAGTGGTGTGTCTATCTGTTAGAAAAAGATGTTTTTTAAGGAAAAAATGTGACAAATAAAAAATGCATATAAAATCGATCGTAGCTCTCGATAATTGTAGCGTTTCTGGTGGGTAAAAAATGAAATTTTTGACAAAAATTTTCAATATTTTTCACTAAAAATATCATTTTATTAGTTATAAAAACTGCTGCAGTTTTTTCTAAATGTTCAAGGATTTTAAATTATTTTCTTCTCAATATTCAGATGTTATTGATTCAAGGTACATGTTTTCGTTGTAATATAAAAAATTTCAAATCACCAACTTTCATACGCAATTATCTCGACAACGATTCAGAATTTACCGTAAAAACAAAAAATGCTTCATTTTTTATGAACTTTTCGAATATCAACAAAAAAGGCAATTTTTTCCGACCGGACTAGTCCTTTAAGGCATATTTTGGCAAAATTGCGTTTGTTGCTCCCAAATCTCCCACCTATAAACAATATAAGATAAAGACTACACTTTTATCCTTCCTTAATCTCCCTATAAACAAATATAAGGTAAAGACCACTCTTTTATCCTTCCTTAATAACTGACCAATCCAGATCATTCATGAAAAATTTGTGTACATCTCAAGAATATTTGCACTGAAAACAAACTCATGGCCGAAAACAAGGACCTTTTTCTCAACATCCAAAACCGGATTTTTGAATAGACTATTCAAGAAGAGATTTCCAGAAGTGTTAAAGCATACATAATGTTTATACTTCTGGACAATGAGGAGTCTAGAAACTTGTCAAGTTTTGCAGCTTTCTGCTATTTTATCACAGAAAAGGAAAACCCCAATAATGAAGAGCACAGACAGAACAAGTCTGTTTATTGAAATAAAATTACCTCAGGAAAGTGATTTTTAGAAAAAAAATCAAAAATATCTTGCCTGATTCTGAATCAGGGAAGGTTGTGATATATTAAAGCGAAAATTGCCTGAACCAGCATCAGATAAAATTTTCCATGCTTCGAAAATGAGCGCAATCGATTCCGCGCACCCCATGCGGATGATTTTCAGATAAATATTCAATAAATTGTATCAAAATGACAAGTGAGTGGGAACTTTATATACATCCTGTATAAGAAGATGTCAACAAAAAAGTAATTTTTCATATCTGATCGGTCCAAAAAATAAAAATTTATTTTTTCATAATTTTTGAAGGACAAAATAAAAATATTATCAAAGCAATAAGTAATATTAAAAAGAATAGACAGGCTATTATAAGTACAAGATGACCCATCGTTAAGCAAAGCAAGGGTTCAAATTCGGATTCTTGAGTTATGAGGTCCTAAAAATTAAAAATCAAATTTTGGAGCTATTACACAATAGGGAGGCCACCCACGTGAAAAAATTTCAAAAATTTTTTCTGAAAATGACCCCTCTAGGGGTAAAACATGCTGGGAATCCGAATTTGACATTTTTGAAGCGAAAAACACTTCCCTGATTCAGGGAAAGCCGTGTATTGAAGCGAAAATTCGCATTTTTGCGACTTTTCGCTTCAATACACAGACCTTCCCTGGACCAGGGAAGCGTTTTTTCGCTTTTAAAATGTCAAATTCGGATTCCCCGCATGTTTTTATCCCTAGAGGGGTCATTTCCCGAAAAAAATTGAAAATTTTTTCACGTGGTTGGTTCCCCTCCCCCCTATTGTGTAGTAGTTCCCAAATTTTTTAGAGGGCGGCCCATAAAAAATGAGATTTTTGCACGATTTTATCAAATTTTTTCAAGTTTTTAAATTTTCACCTATGGGGATTTTCTATCGAGAAATCGATTGCACGTATTACCAGACCCTTAAAACGCTTTCTTGATCATGTATTAGCCTATTTTTGCTTCAATACACACACCTCTTCCTTGAATCAGGATCAAGGAAGCGTTTTCAAGGTTCGGCAATGCGCGCAATCGATTTCTCATATAGCAAAATCCCCTATAGGGTTATTTCGGTGAAAATTTTAAAAAATGAAAAATTTTGAACAAATCGTTCAAAAAACTTTTTTGGGGCCACCCTGTAAAATTAAATTATTGGAGCTGAATATTTATTAAAATTGAAAAAATTCAAGACTTGTGTTTTTGTTATTTTAACAAATTTCTTACTGATGACCGAAAAGTGTCCAAACTATCTCGCTTGAACCGAATTTTTGTTTTTACTGTCTCCACTTCTTCCATCCCAGCATTAGATTTTAGTGTGGAAAAGTGATGTCGTCTCGCTCGTTTGTCTTTCGAATTTTCCGTACAGTTTGTAAAAGTACAGCTTCGGCTCATACAAACTCGTAAATTGCAGAAAATATTCACTTCATTGCTAAAAAATTGCAACACTTTTATGAAAAATTGAAAAAAATCTTTTTACTGAAAATTTGAAAAATTCATTTTTTCTAAAAAATTAAACATTTTTTAAATACACAATCCATTCGTTTTTTACCTCGTTGGAAAAGCCCAAGCTTTGATTTTGTTGACGAAGACCACTTCATTATTTTTGTCAATTTTCTCAAAAATTCCCCAAATGTTGCCTTTGGGCTGCAAACTGCATCCTTTTTCATCCGATAGCTCGAGTTCAGATTTTGAATCACTCGCCCAACATCTGCCAATTTGAGAATCCGATACTGGTTTTTCTAGCCGGACCATATAGGACTAAAATGATTTTTGATGTGGGTCAAAAAATTTTTTGCAAAAAATATCATTTTTTAATAAAACCACTCTTAGAACTCACTTACACGTTGTATTAATGCTTAAAAAATACCCCCTCGACAACCTCCGAATTTCGGGGCTATTCACTCGCAGGCCAAAATGAGTGAGTGACTCATTTTAGCCTGTGGGCGGCATATAGTGGGTAGGCGGGGTCCAGTCGTGTAGACAGAAGGGTCAGCTAGTGGGGGGCACTTCCCCAAAAAGGCTGTTTTTCGCAAAAAACATAAGGTATTAGTATATTATGTGTGAGATTTTTTTAATTTTGGCCCATTTAGGCGGCACCTGCCCCCTTGCCTACACCACTGGCGGGGTCCCCCATCACGATTTTTCATCAAAATATTCCAAAATTTCTCATTTTTTCAACAAAAAGTTCAAAATCTACTATTTTATCATCAAAAAATATCATTTTCTGAGCATTTTCAGCTTAAAAAATGGTTTTAAACAAAAAATTTTTGCGCTTATAGATGCATATCGGCGCGAAAAAATCAAGGTTGTTTTTTGAAAAAGTTTTAAAAATCAAAAAATCACCTTCATCACCTTTTTTCCGACGCAGAAAGTCAAAATTTTGTACGCGTGTGGATTATGGATTTTTTGCTAAAATTGGAGAAATTCGAACTTAAAAACGAGTCATGTCATTTGTCTCAGCTCACCGAGACAAGTAGAACGGATACCATAACAAGGGGTTTTCCATCTCGAGCTCATGGCCGAGTGGCTGAGTAATGTGATAGATTTGCAGTTTATAGGCTCGGGTTCGAATCTCCTTTGAATTTAAAGTTATCTAAATTCCATGAAAAGTTTTGCATATCTTGGCCTCTAAGACACTTTGCAATCATTTTGGGTCAGTAAATACTTGCTGTGGTTTATAGTAAGGTTAGGTTTTATAAAACTTGAAATCACTATGACTAATAGCTCCAGAAAATATTTGCAGACCCAAAAATGATTGCAAAGTATCTTAGAGGCCAAGATAGAGATATGCAAAATTTTTTGGAATTTGTACATTTTTAAAATCGAAGCGGGATTCGAACCCAGCCTATAAGCTGCAAATCTGTCACTTTAGCCAGTCGGCCATGGGCTCGGGATGGAAAACCCCATGTTATGGTATTCGTTCTACTCATCTCAACGAGCTGAGTCGAATGGCAAAACTCGTTTTCAAAATCTCAAATTTCCTCCAATTTTAGCACAAAAAACTGACGTGGGATGTAATAATTTTTTCAACTTTTTGCACACTGCCTAATCTCCAACTTAAACAATTCATTTTGAAAAATCGTCTGAAGACGATCCTCTCATCCGTTAATTGAATCCTTAATTTTGATAGATCACTGCGCAATTTCCATTTAAGAATTCGTCAAAAACTAGTTTTTAAGTAGCTTTCTTATGTTACTTAAAGGTTCAAAAAAATCTTGTCTAGCGTATAAAAAGTGATTTGAAGAAGTGCATTGCAACGAGGCTGCAAAAAAGTCAAAAAAAAGTTCGGTAATCAGTGTTTTTTAAGGGCCGCCACTAATTCGTTTGGAAATTTTTGACTTCACTAATTTATCACTAATAACATCACAAATTCCGTTCGGACGCGTTCAGAAACGTTCTGACGCGTTCGGAAACGTTCAGACGCGTTCGAAAATGTTCGAACGAGCGCCCGAACGCATCCGAACGTTTCAGAATGCGTCTGAACGCCTATTAGTGATGTTTACGAACGCGTCCGAACGCAATTAGTGAAGTTATTAGTGAACTAAAGTCCGTTCGGGAGCCGTCCGAACGTATTAGTGGCGGCCCTAAACACTCGTGTGCAGATATGCAAATTTTGTGGCGCAATAGCGCAGGCATGCAATGTATAATGTATATTTTCAATTATGCAAATTTTTAAAAACAAACATAAAAAAACACTTACTATAGGATCTCCAATATTTAATGGAGCAGTTAACACTGGTGAGTCAGTGTCATGACCAGCTCGGATTTCGACATGGTATTTTAAGTCTGCACTTGGAAGAAAAGCATTAGATGGCACGGTAGCTCGGATAATTTCGGTAGTTGTATGACTACTGTCCACAGTGACGCCGCCGAAATCTACGGTGATCAGATTGTCTCTAAATCTAAAATTTATGATGAAGTGGTCATAAAGAGTCGAAGGTTCGAATCTCAAACTTTTCAAAAAGTTTTTGCATTTTCATGAAATTTTTTGCATATGCCTATTTTTGGTTATTGAATAATTTTCTTTTATTTTTTTCATTTTTGAGTATTTTTTATATATAGATCTGGTCTGTAGTCCGTTTCAGCTGGAGTGCAAAAAAGTTGCCCCCGTAGCAAAGTGGATAAGGAAGCCGGCTGGCCGTCCATCCGATATCGCAAGTTAAGCAACATTGAGCCCGCAGGTTCGATTCCCACTAGATCTATGGTGTGGCAACTTTTTTTGCACTCCAGCTAAAACGGACTATAACCCCATTTTTTTTGTTTTTTTTCTCATGTGGAGGAGGAACTGTTTGCATAACTTGTGTACCCTAAAAATGTTTTTCAAAAATTACTTTTGCTGCCCATCATCTCCAATACTATTATCAGTAAGATATTTAGCCGGTATACATGTTAATAAATATTTTTTGTCCGTACTTTGTAAGTAATGGAAATTCTCTTGGATTATGATACCATTTTCATAGTTTCCTTCTTTGTTGACATGGGTTTCACAGCCAAACAGAGGTACCTATGAAGTTGGTTAAGGAGGTACAAATATTACGTAATCAAAATTTTCAGATTTTTGACACCCTTCCTCGTAATCAATCGATATCATTTGGCTACCTCCTCCTACTTGATTACGTAATATTGGGCAGACCCTAAGCACGGCGATTTTTGTGTAAAAATTGGAGGAAATTCGAAAATTTAAAAACGAGTCACGCTATTCACCCCAACGAGACGAGTAAAACGAGGTATATATTGTATAAAGAAACTAACGATTCACATGGCCGAGTGCTTAGTGTGCCATGATTTGAACTTATAGGTCTCGGGTTCGAATCTCGCGTCAAATTTAAATTGTCCGAATTCCATGAAACTTTTTGTATTCTCTATTTTGTCCTCTAAAATACTTTGCATTCATTTTTTGGTCAGTAAACACTTCTATAGCTGTATAGTAAGGTTAGGTTTTATAAAAGTTAAAATTAATATTACTATACAGCTCCAGCAAGTATTTAATGGCCAAAAAATGATTGCAAAGTGTTTTTAATGCCAAAATAGAGATATGCAAAAATTTTCATGGAATTTGGACAACTAATTCCAGACCATGATTCGAACCTGCGACCTATAAGTGCAAATCCTATCACACTAACCACTCGGCCATGTGAATATGCTTATTTTGTGATCGATATATACCTCGTTTTACTCGTCTCGTTAGCTGAGTCGAATTGCATTACTCATTTTTAAATTTTCGAATTTCCTCCAATTTTAGCAAAAAACCGCCATGTGATAAAAAGAGCAGGGTAGGATAGGGTAGTAGTAACCCTTACTTTAAGTTCATAAGTCTTCTGAGGTAGTATACTCCCGTTGACATA
>OZJO01001008.1:11907-37854 GCA_900406225.1 Acrobeloides nanus | reverse complement strand
ATTATGATACCATTTTCATAGTTTCCTTCTTTGTTGACATGGGTTTCACAGCCAAACAGAGGTACCTATGAAGTTGGGTAAGGAGGTACAAATATTACGTAGTCAAAATTTTCAGAATTTTGACACCCTTCCTCGTAATCAACCGATATTATTTGGCTACCCCCTCCTCCTACTTGATTACGTAATATTGGGCAGACCCTAAGCACGGCGATTTTGTGTAAAAATTGGAGGAAATTCGAAAATTTAAAAACGAGTCACATTATTCGACTCAACGAGACGAGTAAAACGAGGTATATATTGTTCAAAGACACTAACGATTTACATGGCCGAGTGGTTAGTGTGCCAGGATTTGAATTTATACGTCTCGGGTTCGAATCCCGCGTCAAATTTAAAGTTGTCCGAATTCCATGAAACTTTTTTGTATACCAAAAAATGATTGCAAAGTGTTTTAGAGGCCAAAATAGAGATATGCAAAAATTTTCATGGAATTTGGACAACTAATTCCGGACCATGATTCGAACCTGCGACCTATAAGTGCAAATCCTATCACACTAACCACTCGGCCATGTGGATATGCTTATTTTGTGATCGATATATATCTCGTTTTACTCGTCTCGTTAAGCTGAGTCGAATTGCATTACTCGTTTTTAAATTTTCGAATTTCCTCCAATTTTAGCAAAAAAACCGCCGTGATAGAAAGTGCAGGGTAGGATAGGGTAGTAGTAACCCTTACTTTAAGTTCATAAGTCTTCTGAGGTAGTATACTCCCGTTGACATAGACACAATTTGGGAAGCCATCTTCACTGTAAACAATCCCACGAAACAACACATCAAAATTGAGTTTCAACACGAAATTTTCCTACAAATTGGGCAGTTTTGAGTGACATTTTGGTGTTTTACATAATTATTTTTGGCTATAGAAAATTATGAGGTATTTTCTAGCCGACTGGTTTTATGGCCTAGGTTGAGATAGCATAATAGAGTTGTTTCAAAAAGAGGCTCATTTGTCAATCAAATGTTTGGGGAGATAAAGAACGTTTTTGTGGAGGGGGATACAGTGGCGATGCGATGACATGGATATGGCTGGGATAGCGCTGTACTGAAGGGGGAGGGGGTACAGGAGGTAAATATACCACCCCCCCAAGGGCCAACAATTATTTAAAACAATCTAAAGGGTCCCCCTTATGTTTCTGACCAAAAAATGTCGACAACTAGGGCCGGAAACTTGTACCCACCATGAAAAAATTTTAGGTACGGCACTGGTAGTCGTCGAACCCGCCCCATTATGAATCATAGCGGGCCGCGCTACCGATTGTGCTATAGTCCGTTTCCGCGCTAGGGTCAATATTTTTAATACGCCATAGTGCAGTGGTTAAAGAAGCCGACTGTCCGATCTGGCAAGTTAAGCAACGGTGAGACAGCCAAGTTCAATCCCGTTACACGGCGCACCAAAATGATGAAAAGGTAACCCCAAAACCCTATGATACGGTACTCGTTTTGAAGCGCTCGCCGAGCTGAGTCGATTGGCGAATTTTTTTAAAATTTGATCCTTGTCTGCACCTTTCCCTCTTTGGTGCGCCTTGGGGGGAGGGAATTTTTGAACTTTTTCTCAAAATTTTCATTTTTCTTCCCTGAAATTTAAAAAAATTTCAGATTTGGAGGGAGGTTTCCCAGACCCCTATAATTATGGCGCTGGACATACTTGATCACAAGAAACACTAGCATCCAACAATTTAGCACCCCAACAATCCAAAAATTGCCAATTAAAAAGTAGCAAGAAAAACAATTTCATTAATATCAATTTTCCAAACAATCACATGTAAAAATTTGACCAATTTTCAAATTTCCAAAAATAAGGTCAACAAAAGAAAAATCTCCCAGAAGACTTTTCACCACCAGAAGAAAATTTTTAGGCCACGAGCAGATGATACTTTTCAAACTTGAACTCGAAAAAAATTCCCGATGATGAAATTAACTATATCCAACAATAGAATATCGCACAAAAATTAATAATAGGTTGTTGACCAGCATGAATCAACTATATGGATGGCATGCGTCTCGCGTCGTCAAAGACCATTTTCCTACGGACTTCCAATGTCCTCAAAATAATTACAGGAACTCTCACAAACGAACTCCACCTTTTTCTTTTATTCATGCGGCTCGGATCAGAGATGAGTTAATTTTCATCTTTTGCCACGGTGCATGAAAACTTTTGAATTGTGCAACATGCAAAACCATAAAATTTTTAAAAGTTCACCCCACTCGAAAATTTTTTTGTTGATATTATGAAAAATGGAGAATTCTTGTTTTTGCAGTAAATTCTGAATCGTTACCGATGTCGAGATAAATGCGCGTGACTGTTAACGATTCAAAATTTATTGTACAGGGTGCCCTCCCCTAAATGGCAATTTTGCATTTTTTCAAGTTTTTAATTTTCACCAAAATAACCTTATAGTGGGTTTTTATATGCGAGAAATCGACTGCGCGCATTTCCGGATCTTGAAAACGCTTCCCTGACCCTGGTTCAGGGAAAATGTGTGTATTGAAGCGAAAATATGCTAATACAGGATCAGGGGAACGTTTTTAAGGTCCGGGAATGCGCACAATTGATTTCTCGCATAGAAAACCCCCCTAGAGTTATTTTAGTGAAAATTAAAAAACTTTTAAAAAATCGCAAAATTCCCTTTTTTGGGCACTCTGTAAAAGCCAAATTTTCATATCAACACAAATTTGCAACTTTTTCCAAGTGGAATGATCCTTTAACCAGTTTTATTGTTTTCATAAAATAACATAACTTTGTCATTTTTTCGAACTCATCCTTGTCGCATTCACACTAATTTGCATATTACAAAGAGATGTCCTCGAACTAATTCCTGCAAAATCAACCGAACTCCACTCAATTCGCGCTGTCAAAGACTTTTTCGCTGGGATTGAGATAATTGACGATCTCAAAAATCATGTTCGAATGCTTTCATCTACTCTCCTCACAATAAAATCCATCCTAAATATGACTCGACTATGTTCTTTACCGCCTGTGCAAATTAGATCTATCGTGGTATAAAAATAAAAAATCGTTTTTGAAAAAAATATCCGGTGTTCAGTGGCGTAGCCAGATATAGATCGATCGGTCAGGACGAATTGGGATCGGTGGAGGCAATCGTCCAAAATTCATTCAAAATATGCGTCAATTTGATATTTTTGAAGTTTAACAAAATTATAAGGGAGTATGATTTTTCGTGTTTTAAGTTCTATCGGGAGAGGCTATCGCAGTCAGCGTCGTAATTATGGGGGGGGGGGAACCTGGTGAAAATATCCCCCCCCAATCTGAAAAATTTTCATTTTTCGGGAAAGAAAAATGAAAAAATTTTCCAAAAAAGTATGAAACTTCTCCCATTCTCCAATATGGACCAAAATTACGACGCTGATCGCAGTGGCGTAAAAGGGTCGGCTAGGGGGGGGAGCACTTACCCAAAAAAGGACATTTTCCCCAAAAACGGCTTAGGATGTTTCGAAACAAAGTTTCGAAAGATATGTTTTGAAAGGTTATTTTGGAAACGCACATTTCGAAAGATTTTTTCGAAACGGACATTTCGAAAAGTGTCGACGGTACATCTTCACTTGTCGAAATCAGTTTCTAAAGTAACTTGTAGAAATGTACAGTTTCGAAAAAATCTTTCAAAATATCCGTTTATTAATTTAGCGTATACCCCTACCCCTACTAATGACATTTTTTGAACAAAATTGTTGAGTGGAGTTGTTAAACCAAAATAGTAACCCATCGGGTGTAAATTTTTTAGGCACTTAGAAAACTTTTGTTTATTTTAAAAATTTCCAATAATAAAAACAAAATACACATAAAACATAACATAACAATATACTAATAACTAAATCTATTTCTTTGTCTTCCATTCCACTTCTTTTATCGGCTTCGCAGTTTTTATCATCTCTTCGAGTATTTCCTTTTTTATCGCTAAATGTTTATTTACTTCTTTCTCTTCAAAGATCTCGGTGATAACCCCATAACCGATTTCGCGTTTAGCTTGTTCTCGTATGACAAATTGAGACTTGGTCTTGATTGGAACAGGCTTGCGGAAGACTAGATAAGCTGAGGTGTGCTCGCCTGGCATAAGAATATCGTTCTAAAATGAGTAGTAAAAAAATTTAAAAATTTATTTGCGTTTAAAAATTAGACAATTGAAATTTTGCGCCTAAAAATGGATTTTTGAGCTTAAAATTCGATGAGCATAAAACTTTAAAATCGATATTTTGCTCAGAAATCTGTAGAAATTCGTTTTTTAGCTGAAACATAGCAGATTGATGTTTGAGCTAGATTTAATTTTAGGCAGGCACAAAAATCCAGCACAATATAATCTACTTCTTACATTAAAAAAAAATTTCGCAGGTTGATTCCAAACTCCACAATATATCATATCAGCAAAACCAGTTTGTATTCCTTTTTCTCTTCCACCTTCCTCTTTGGACATCAAATAAAATTCAGCTTTCATAAAATTCGTAGTATTGATCGTATGAGGGGTTCCAAGCCACATACCTTTTCTGATCTCATCATCCTTATCTAGCCCTTTGCACATAATTCCACAATGATCGCCAGATTTCACCTTAAAAATGAAATTAAATAAAAAAACTGAATTTGGAGGCATTTTTGTGCTCAATAAACTTTTAAAATTTTAATTTCTGAATTAAAATTTGGCCAATTTTAAGCAGGGTTTCCATATTTTTTCCTTCAAAATACGCAATCCAGACTTCAAAAATCAGATTTTAAGAAAATGAGCAAAAATTTTTTTGGCCAATGGGTGGACCAAAAATTGTTTTTCTTTGTAAGATTTTTGGTAAAAAAACTATCTATAACTAAAAACACTAACCATATCAACTCGTTGTCCAAAAATTTGCATAGATTGTACAGTTATCTTGTGTCTCTTGCCATAGCCTTGAATTTCCAATTTGTCACCGTTTTTGGCAATCCCAGTTTCTACGGTTCCAACAAGCACCGTGCCTTTCTTTGGTATTACAACGCCTTTGGATATAGGCATCGCAAAGGAAATGTCCTAAAATTCTAAAAGTTGTGGCATGAAATAGTTTTGGTGAGAAGTAACCGGTGGCGTAGGCATGGGGGCTCGGGACCTCTCATAACGGAAAAATGGAAATTTTTCCTAATGGTCCCCCTTATATTTTTCCCAAATTTTTTCAACAGTTTAATGGTCTCCAATTGATTTTTTCAAAATTGACCACAAGTTTTAATTTTTCACCAAAAAATTTTAATTTTCCGAACATTTTCAGATTAAAAACAAGCATATCTCAAAAAAATTTATCTTTCTTCGGAGCGCTTCAATTAGAAAAATTTTCACAAAAAATCATATTTTTCTGAGCATTTTAACTTAAAACTTGCAAAGAATCATAATGGGTATGATTTTGCCAAAAATTCGAAAATACCATAAGGGGATGCCTTATGTTTTGTATGCCACGAACTCAGATCACAAGGACCCTATTTTTTGACGGGGTTTTTATTTGTGCCCATACTTCTATTCTTGGTGGCGCTGGTAAAGCATCCATAACAGAAATAAGCTGATCAATACAATCCGATTCACCCCTTTCCAAAACAGCAAGAGCTGAACCTTTGACAACAGGAGCATTTTCGCCTAAAATTTCCAATGTAATAGAGATAAATGTAAGATTAAAAAATGGCATAACATAACGACTAATTTTGCCAAATTGTTATGCAACACAAAATTTTCCAGACATTTTTCGCAGAAAAAATTTTCCGAATTTTTCGCATCACTAATTTTTTCTGAACAATTTTCGCTGCACCTAATTTTCCGACGTTTTTTGCATTGGCTAAAGACATAAGGATTATGAAAAATTATCACCGCTGTTAAAAACGTCGGAAAATTATGTACAGTGAAAAATGCCAGCGAAAATTGTCCAGAAAAATAGTGTCGCGAAAAATGTCTGAAAAAATTTGCAAAAAATTTTGGCAAAATTAGTCCATAGACAAAAAAATGGTCGAATAATGGCTACGCAACTATCATAATTTGGTACTACTAAACAAGAGCAACCATAAATGACGTGGGCATTTTTTCGAAGCAAAATTTTTTAAAATTCTTTTAACAAGTGACCCTCTAGGGATAATTTGATGCGGGAAATCGATTGTGCGCACTTCCGAACCTTAAACCTTAAAAACGCTTCGTTGACCCTGATTCAGGGAAGGAATCAGTGTATTGTAGCGAAAATCAAACATTTTCGGATTTTTATGAGAAAACCGTAGATTCTTAGGTTTTTCTAGGCGGGGAATCGATTGCGCGCACTCCCGAACCGTGAAAACGCTTCCTCGACCCTAATTCAGGGAAAACCCAAACAAATAAAGCACGCGCGAACACATTTGCTTATAATAAAAATTACCATTTACCCCTAGAGGGTCACTTGGTAAAAAAATTTTTTTCGAAAAAATGCCCACGTCATTTACGGTTGCTCTTGTTTAGTAGTACCCATAATTTCAACAAAAAAATTACTGTCAAATCCGAACTCGGCCAACAACTCCCGAGCCTCCAATTCCACTAAATCCACAGTATCTTGGTCCACCTTGTCCACTTTATTAATAAACACGATCACATTTTGTACACCAATTTGTTTGGCAAGTAGGATATGCTCTTTCGTTTGCTCCATCACTCCATCATCGGCAGCGATCACCAAGATTGCGGCATCCATTTGAGCAGCACCACAAATCATGTTTTTGATGTAATCTCGATGACCCGGGCAGTCGGTATGGGCATATCGGCGCACACCTTGAGGACTTTCATAGCCGATATGGGCGATGTTGATGGTGATACCACGTTTTTGTTCTTCGGCAGCTTTGTCGATTTGATTAAATTCAACGTATTTGGCATGACCTGAAAAAAGAAAATTATATTTTTTTAAATCAAATACAAATAGAAATTTTTTGGGAATATGAAAAATATGAGAAAATAAAGTTTTGTAAATTTTTGATAGTATGGAAGTTTTAATAAAATGCAAAAAAAATTACGAAAGCGACAAAATTGGTAAAAAATCTTAGCATACTGACCTTTTTTCGATAAAACTTTCGTTATAGCAGCAGTTAGCGTTGTTTTCCCATGATCAATATGCCCAATAGTGCCAATATTAAAGTTAGTCTTATCGGTAATTTTCTCCTTTTTAGCAGCCGCTGGTGCAGCAGCAAAATTTCTCACAAAATTATAACAAAATTTTGAAGAAGTCGGCAAGTTGAATTTGCAAATAAATGGTAGAGACCAGCGAATCATGACTATAAAAAATTGTGTGAAAATATGAAAAATGTATTAAAAGAGCAAATGAACAATTTTCGCTCGCACAAAATAAAAAAAGGAAATTTTTGATGCTAAAGGGTCTTGTTCACATATTACGTAGTTAGGTTAAGGGGGAAGGATAGCCGAAATGATTACGGTTGCATTTTGATCGGTCAAATTCGTTTTAAAGTTTTTAAACCAAGTTTTCGTGGAAAAATTGCCTGTTTTTTTCATCTTTTTCGTCGCTCTTTTCGCCCATTCCCTTCAGCCTGGAATTTTCAGCAAGTAATTTTAAAGAATGCAACGCGATAATAATGCGATAAATTCTCGTCGTGAATCCGTGGTGAGAAAACGTATGCCCTGGTACCCCAAAGATACCTGATAAGTCCAGTTTTGTGGATAACGAATCGTACCACTTCGCCCAAAACCGGTACGGGCGCCATTTTTAGCCTGGTTCGGATCCAGGGTCGCCAGAGGCGGTTCTACTTGCATTTATATGGAAATCATAGTGCTCTTTAGAAATCTTCTCTTTATAATACTTCTAATCTTGCTAAAAATGTCGGGTTGCAGATGGGGATGGACGAAAAGCGACGAAAAAAGTCAATTTTTCACTAAAACTTAGTCAAGATGGCGTTTTTACGCTTCGCAATCGATTTCTCGCATCAAATTACCCACAATAGGGTCATTTTTACGAAAAAATTTTTGTCTCCCACATGTTCTCAAAATGCACCCCCTTTAAGATCGTTGATAAAAATATTTATCATAAAAATAACCAGCGGTCAATTGACCGTTTTCGATCAATTGGCATTTGACCGATCCGGCCAATTGACAGCGATGCAACCATATTTCGTTGTAATGCGCTTTTGCCTGAGCGTGTAACACGTTATAACAATCTTGCATGATCTTGTTGAGTCCAGAGACCGAAAATGGGCCCCCGAAGCCCCCCTCGGCCCAGCCCCTTCGGGGGCCCTAGGGGTCGGGGCTTCGGGCTCCAAGGCCCCGCAAATAAAATAATGAGAATTTCATGTAAATATGATATTTTCAAATCGCCAAAGAAAATGGGATTGTTTCAAAAAATCTATGCTCCGGGACCTTGGCCCCTTTTTCGACCCCTGGTGGGGCCTTGGGGGCCGGGGCTTGGACCCCGGACCCATTGGGGGCTGAGAGGCCCAGACCCCCGTGGGGGGCGGGCCTAGGGGGCCCAGGGCTTTGGGGGCCTCGGTCCTTTTCGGTCTCTGGTTGAGTTTCTTTTTCCATTTTAATAGCACAGTTTGTCTCTATTTTGAACAGCATTATGGTCATTTTAAAATTTAGAATTTTCTGTTTAATATCCAAACTTTTTGAGTTTTGCAAGTGCTTTTTTTATCCAATTCGGTTTTAATGTGTGCAGCCGAATGATAAAATTGGCTTTAACAAAATGTATGAATAATACAGAAAAAATGGAAACCGGTTTTTAATTCGCTTATCAAGATGTTATTTGCATTTGATGAGTGTACAAATTTTTGCTTTGTCATAAAATTTAGCGTATTGTATAAACTTTTGTGTTCTTATGTTCAAATTTTTGTTTTCAGAATTTTTGGGGTAATAAAACCCGATGGCCGGTAGTTCATTGATGCGGAATTCTATCGAGCCGTCTACTTCGGCTAGTACTCATAATAATCCATCAGAAAATCAATCGAGTGAGTCAGTAACGGCTAGTGCTATGCATGATCTGAGACAAAGTGGCATTAATTTTAATATTTTGGTGAGAAAAGCAATCAAAAATTTGATAAAAATTAAAATTTAGTTTGTCGGTTGCATTGTTGTGGAAAATTCTCTTACATTAGTTAAACCAGAAACTCGTCACGATGTTTGCAGGTACTGTCAAAAAAGCTTTAAAAAAATGAAACGTTTATTTTTAGTGCCTGTATTCGTATCGTTTCTGCTCGTGCTGGTCGCTTGGCTGCTTATGAGACACCACTTGATATTCTCAATGTAGGCTGTTATTTTTTTCTTAAGTTAACCTTTTTAAGATCATTGGTCAAAATGAGCCGGAGATCAAAAATTGCAGTGTCGATATGAATATATCGATGAATGTTTTGCTGATTATTTTATTGGGTTCAAATGGCACGGATCGGATTGGGACGATGAGGATAAATATTCGTGATATATCATTTGTTTCAAAAGGAACTGATGAGGTATGAATCAGTGCGAATCAAGCAGTTTTGGGGACCTTTTTAGCGCTGCGCCTTCGGTGCAGCGCTACTCCTTTCTTACACTCTCTTAGGCGTTACCCTTCCCCGCAGTCTTGGCGACCTTTTTTGAGCACTATTACTTTTTTCCCCTTTTTGGTTTTTTCCTTCTTACTTTTTTCCCGATTTTCCCCCGTTATTACTTTGAAATTTGTGTAAAATCGGGGGAAAAAGTAATAGTGTCCTTTGTTGGCGCTACCTAATCCCCCTCCCCAGGCGCTACCTGGGGGTGGAGGAGGAGTAGGTAGCTAAATATCATTTTTTTCTAGGACCTTGATAAATACATCTGTTTTGTGGCGAAACGAGTCAACCCAAAAACCAAACAAGTGGAACGAAAATGCTACGTCTTTTATTGCGAATCCGATCCATTGAATGTCGTCAATACTATCTCATTGGCATTCAAACTTCGTGAAGAACAATCCGGGATTGGTGCACCACCACCACCGCCTTTACACACACCAAATTTAACATTTTCACCACGATCCGATGCACTTGATTGTCCCACACCGACGTTACAACCACAAGATGATCCGGACGCGACACCTCGAGCGACTTCTGCAATCATGAATCCATTTCGGATGCCTTCTGTAGATAAGCCGATCATCACAGTTTCTACCGTAAACCAGAACACACAAATTCCACCTCCACCACAAATAAAAAGGCCTGGCACACTATCCGATAATTACCAAAATCCTAGCAGCTCAACAAAAAGACTACCAGATCCACCACCTCCACCAATTCCTGGTCCAAAATCAAAATCACCAAATATTGCCGTGGAACCAAGTACACCGATCACTCCAGATGGTTGTATATACCAGGAAGTAGATTTGCCTCAAAAGATGGAAGAGATGAATCGAGAGCCGCCGAAAGATACAAAAGGAATGAGCTTTATCGATAAGCCATATACTCATAGGTAGGTATAGTCTTAGATTCCATTATGAGTTTTTTTCAGACGTAGCCGAAGCACAAGCCCAGCTGATATTACTATACCTCAAATGTTCAAAAATGCACAGCCATGTGAAGAACATGCATCCGATGAAAAATCGAAAAACTTATTCAATTTTTTCAAAGGAAGGAATTTTCGAGATAGCTTGTAAGTTATAACAATGATTTTAACATAATAAAGCACTAGGTACGAGACATAAATAATAATAACTTCATTTACCAAAATTTGGCCCCAAAACAGTCGTGTAGCACGGCGTACCAAAGAGGAAAAAGGTGCAGGATCAAAATTTAAAAAAATTTCACCAATTGACTCAGCTTGTCGAGCGCTTCAAAAGAAGTACCATACCATGGAGCTTTGGGAGGGATTGACCCATGGCTGATTGGCTAACGTGCTTGGTCTTCATTCATAGGTCGCGGAATCGATCCCACTCACAAAAGTCATTTTTTATTTTGTTGTCAAAATTTATGAAAATTTTTGCATATCCACATTTCTATGCGAGGAACACGATGGCGCTATTATTTTCCATGAAAACTTTTGAAAAAATTGGAAAAATAGAAAAATCTCAAAAAAGGATGATTTTTGGTTGTTCCTCNGGAACACGATGGCGCTATTATTTTCCATGAAAACTTTTGAAAAAATTGGAAAAATAGAAAAATCTCAAAAAAGGATGATTTTTGGTTGTTCCTCCTAACCGATTATTACCCCTCATTGAAGTAACATTAGAAAAACATATTGGCTTAAAAGATCGCGTTTTTAGACCTCGTGTGATCTTCAAGAAAAAAGATTCAACAGATGATGATGCAATTCGACAAAATAGCACCGAAGCAGAAAATTCGGCAAGCACTCCAAAAGTTTCGTTCAAACCCCAGGCCGATATTATTCGAACATCATTCGAAAATGATACTTTTATTGACGATTCCCCAAGAAGCAATACAAATTTTTATATTGACAGACCAGAAAATGGGCAAGGTGGGCACCACCCTTCCTATGAAAATCGCTCTGCTTCGCCCTCAAAGAAGCCATTACAAAACAATCCTTTTCGTTTTGAAGAAATCAGCCAATTTTTAATCCATGAAACTTGGTTTCATGGCACAATATCAAGAGAAATTGCGGAGAGAAGATTATCAAAAGACGGGGAATTTTTTGTTAGACAAAGTGCTCATTGTCCAGGACAGATGATCCTTTGTGGAATGTATGGTGGTCAAACGAAACATATAACGTTGATTGATGATGAGGGAAAGGTAAGAGCAAATTTCAGGCCCTTTAATTTTTTAAATCCCTTCCAACGGAATACTAATTTCTAGGGACCGATAAGCGATCATTAAAATCTGGCCCGTAGCTACGATAGGGCGCATTTGGCGGTTCGGGTTGCAAAAATCGTAGTCTCAGTATATTCAGTTTATCGTCATAAAACTGCAGCATCAGCGGTCATTATGTTTTTGAGGATTTCTCCGGATACAAAGCCAATCCTGATAGTTTTGGTGTCGTTAGAAAGCTGGATTTCGTAGCAATCGAATGACACCAAATTCATGCCACAATTCTTTCTGATTGAGGAGTTATTGTATAATTAGTAAAAATGTCAGTTTTTTCGACATTTTTAAAAAATAATTATGCAATATCTCCGCAACCAGAAAGAGTTATGGCATGATTTTAGTGTCATTCGATTGCTACGAAATCCAGCTTTCTAATAACACCAAAACTATCAGGATTGACTTTGTATTTCCGGACGAATCCTCAAAAGCATAAAAAAGTTTCGAAACATCAAACGAGCCTCAGTTTCTTGTGAGCCCAGACTGTCGCACCAACCACTTTTTTGCGATTTTACCGCCTTTATTCTAAGTCTTTTTTTATTTCATCATTTTTTTGTAGATCCGCACAGCCGACTCGGAATTCAACTCTGTTACTCAACTTATCAAATATCACTATGAAAATGGTGTTCCTATCACGTCCGGAAATTCAATTGTCTATTTACGCAAGCCAGTAGCTCGTCCCGAGATGCTATAGGCATAATTTATACTTTCCACATTCCGCGCGCGTTTTCATCCACTTTCTGCGGCGGACAACGCAGGAAAAATGAATGAAAACTCGTGTGGCACGTGAAAAGTATAAAATGTGCCATAGGCAAATTTTTTGTGTATAAAAAAGCCATATGTTCGTAGAGTATTAACTTTTGACAATGTAAAAAATATGTTTCGTAGAGTATTAATTTTGACATCTGATATACTTATTATTTGCATTTTTACTCTTCATTTTTCTTTTGTTTCAAACTTTTTATGACCTCTAAAAATTTATATTATTCTTTCGGATTATTGTGCTCTAATTGTCATGTTGCTGTTTATGTTTTCAATTTTTGTACAATTCTTTTTTCAAAGGTTAACATTGTAGCTAGTCGATATTAATAAAGTTTCCTCGGTTTTTAATATTGGGCTGATTGAAAAGTTCGGAGCTAGGTTACTTGGGGGGTCCACTTAACATGACCCAAAATTCCAAGGCTAAGGCCAAAGCTAATGCCAAGGCTAAGGCCATGGACTTAGCTTTGGCCTTGGCCTTAGCCTTGAACTTAGCCTTGGCTTTAGCTTTGGCATTAGCCTTGGCGTTGGTCTTAGCCTTGGCCTTGGGCTTAGCTTTGGTCTTAGCCTTGTCCTTAGCCTTGGACTTAGCCTTGGCTTTAGCTTTGGCATTAGACTTTGCGTTGGTCTTGGCCTTAGCTTTGGTCTTAGCCTTGGCGTTGGAATTTTGGGTCATGTTAAGTGGCCCCCCCCCAAGTAACCTAGTTCCAAAAGTTCTACACTTTTTACATCATTTTTGGAAAAAATTTTTCTAAAAAGGACCCATATACAGAATGCGTCAAAAGTTCATGTACACTTTGTATTCAATTTCAGCCGCCGTATCTCGATTATTTTAGCGTTCCTAGCGCTGATTTTTTATACTTGGAAGGTTTTTTCACATGGAGAATACGATGCCGAATCTATTTTTCAATTTTGAAGGGGTACCCCTAATTGTTTTGTTATAAAATTTCAAATGTACATGAACTTTTAAATCACCCTGTAGGGATAAATTTGTGCGGCGAATCGATTGCGCGCATTCCCGAAGCGTTTTCCGGATCCTGATTCAAAGAAAACGGTGTACCCTGATTCAGGGAAGATGATGGGTGTATTGAAAAGAACATGAACTAATAATCGATTATTACTAAGCAAATCGTCTGTATAGGAGTTCTTAAGGCGATAAATCGATGGTGCGTTTTATGAATTGTGAAAACGCTTCTCTGGCCCTGAATTGTCTATTTCGTGTCATTACACAGACTCATCCTGATTCAGGGAAGCATTTTTCTGAATCAGCACCAAGCAACCATTTTCAAGTATCGACAATGCGTACAATCGATTTCCTGCCTAGAAAAACGGCTAAACAGCCGGTTTTCTGGCGAAAAATCGAATTTTGTTCATTTTCGCTTCAAAACACCCACCATCTCCCCTGAACCAGGGTCAGGGAAACGTTTTCACGCTTCGGGAATATGACCAATCGATTCCCCGTATAAAATTATCCATAGAAGAAAATTTTCGGTTCCCAAATTCATGTAAAAAGTCCGCGAACTTGTTGAACAACCATAGTAGGATATTGTGGCTTTTCCCGGAGCAATTTTTCTAGATGAGAAATTGTTTAGAATGTTATTGTTGATGTGGGTAGCAATAGATCCACTGAATCTTAAATAGAGTCTACTAGTTGTAAAATAGACATTTTTGGAGGAATTCTCAAAACTTTTAATTCCGGCGGTCTTGATCCGCAAATCGAAACGAATACTTTTTGGCGATGACGTTGAATTTTGTCAAGTTGTTCAAAAATCTACAACTTGTGTACGTTTATAGGTTTCTTGCTCACCATATAATTTTACCCATGTTTTTATGAATTTCCTTTTCAGGCATGGATAAAATCGAAGACTACATCTGGGACAAAGTTGACGAAAAAGAATTTTTACGTCGTGTTATCGAAGATGATCATTTAGACGATGGAGCATTGTTAGAAAAAGTTCAAGGCATACAAGAAAATCTCAACACGCAATTAAGAAAAGGGGTTGAAGAAAACTATCCACGCTTACTAGAACTTGTTGGTGCTATCGAATCTTTGGACTCGATGCAAGCGAACTTTTCTGAAGAAATGAATGCAGTTGCCAAACGAGCCGATCATTTAGGGAACACTTTTACTGATTATTATGAGAAGATTAGGCATGATGTGATTTCCATAGAGAATTTGACAAAATTGAGGAGACTGCTTAATGATGGGTCTAGGTAAGCATTGAAAATTGTTCTTACCCGCCCCCCCCCATCCGACCCTTTTCCTCCCCATCAAATCACATCTTACTATGCTATCACTACCAGCGTGATTTACCTATGCTACTTACCCCCTCCCCCATCCTTTCTATGCTCTGTTTTCATGCGTACAAGCATAGTTTTTAGTTGTGAATCTCTAATCCAAAAATGGCATCAAGAAAAAGATTTACTTCGCCAAGCTGAGCTTATTCATGAATTAAACTCTATTATTAAAGATAATGATAAGTTAAAGAAAGTTAAATGGATGAACGACAATTTTTTGCATAAGCTTCCGCAAATTTCGAGTCAAACTCGTTCGGAGGTAAGATTAGAATATCGCAATCAATGCCATGACTTCTTGGACAAAGCCTTTAAAAAGGGCGACTTGAATCGATTCGGCAACTTTTTGGCCTTCTTTTCGATGTGTTTATATTGCATTATATAAACTAAAAATAGAAAATTGCATGAGTTCCCGACTAACGTATGGACTTTTCAGTAGTCTTGCATATTCCAACTTGTCTCCTCGCAGGTACGCAGAGAAGACATAGAAAAGCGTAGCGCTATGCTTTTCAGCAGTCTTGCCTGCTCCTATGAACCTCTCACAGGTACACTTGAAGTCGAAAAAGATGCAGAAGAGCGTAGTACTAGGCTTTCAGCAGTCTTGTCTGCTCCATTGAGTCCACCCAAAAATATAACCCACCAGGCATTTCGTGCTAATAAACAGAATAATTCAAAAATTGAAAAGTATTCTTCATTCAGTTCATCAGCAGCAACATTAGCACAAAAGCAAACTCAATACCCACAACAAACAAAAACCTACTTTTACGATGATTTTTAGGTGGTAGCCCAACTTAAAACAGCCGTTCAAACTTTGAATGCTTCACAGGTTTCTTCCAATCTCAAAGCTTTGAGCCTATTACTTGAACCTCATGCTAAGCAAAAAGAACTGAATGAAATTTTGGATGAGGCTATCAAAGAACTTGATGGCCTATTTTTACAACTTGGAGCCCAGCCAACTATCGAAAAGGGATCAAAATTATTGCCACAATTAGGACATCGACTCCATTCACAATTGGAACAATTTCAACTGTTAGGTAAAAAATCTATATATAGACCCGATTTCCCAGGTCGTAGAGCCTTAGTGAGCATCTCCCCCCGCGGCCAACTCGGCTCCTGTAGCTTGCTATGGGCCTACCACGACCCGTTCGAGTTGTTCCTGGAACCGAAATATATACAAAAAATTTCATATTTTTTATTTCTAGGTCCCGACAATGCACAAGCTTTCGCTAGACGAGTAGGAAAAGCTATTATAAATAGAGTGCCAGCCAATGCTCCTTTTGCTATGCGACTGGTTCAAACAGTTGGAAAATGTCTGCTTACTCATAATGAGTCGGTTGCCAAGCCGATTCGAGATGCCCTAGGGCCACTGAAAACTTCGATCCTATCACAATCTTTGGCGAATCTTTTCGCTATGGTTGATGAGACTTTTGATCAGGAAGAGAAGAAGGCTGCTATTATAGTCGAAAAGGTAAGAAAGTTTTTGATCGACCTCAGTCCAAGTTTACCATGATGGTGGGGTCACATATCAGATCCTGTGCCATACGCGCGTTATACGGCAGTTTTTTGGCAAAAATTGGAGGAAATTCGAAATTTTAAAAACGAGTCACGCCATTCGACTCAGCTCAACGAGACGAGTAAAACGAGGTATATATTGTACAAATACGCTAACGATTCATATGACCGAGTGGTTAGTGTGCCAGGATTTTCATTTAAGGTCTCGGGTTCGAATCCGCGTCAAATTTAAAGTTGTCAGAATTCCATGAAATTTTTTGCATATCTTTATTTTGGCCACTTTGCAATCATTTTTGGCCATTAAATACTTGCTGGAGCTGGTTATGATTGCTGAGCAAGTCAGGAGGATGAAGCATGCGATTCGGGAGCGTGTCCAATTGATCTATTGGCACACGTACGTAGAAGAGGCGGTCAATGTCTTTGATTGTATGCTCTTGTAACTGCAATGTCCAGCCATCTTTTTGAGTTGGCGTCATTTGCGCAAGGACATTTGCGTATCTAAATTTGCGCAACATCATTTGCACATAAATTTTTGCACACGATTTCCTCCAATTATTACACAAAAAATCGCCATGTAACGCTTGTAAAAATCATAAAAAGTGAAAAAATTTTGAATCACCCTGTATAAATTTTTTTAAAATTTAGCTCACAATGTCGATGAAAGGCGAACTGGCCAGTGTAAACTGGGACTCAGAGTTGCAAAAAGAAATGGAAGCAAGTTTGGTCAAATGTTTAAAATATATTGGGGTTAAAGTCGAGCAGCAGATCCATCTAAATGAAGAAACTTTACGGTTGAGTGGACGAGTTAGCAAAGCTCAATCGGCAAACTACCAGATGCTGAGTGTAGCACATGCTTTTAGCAGGTATAAACTTGAAATATTCTCTTCAGTCGCGTTCAGCCAGTGCTGAAATCTGTTGTGTTAAAACTGTTGTGTTGCAAAATGTTGTGCTGTGTTGTTGAACAACAGTTTTAACGTACAAATCGATTGTATTGTGTTGTACAACAGAATGGTTCTGTTGGTACAACACAACAGTTTTTCTGTTGTGTTAACACAACACAACAGAATCAATCGGTTGTACAACAGATTCAAACACTGCGTTCAGATCATCCCATAGCCAGCAGATGATAGGGGACATACGTGAATATATAGGGGATATGACACCTCCACTCGTTTCTGGGGGGAGGTTGGCTACACCACCACCATCATTCCTATTTTCATGCTTTAGACAATGGCCAGCATTCGCTTCTTCCCTCCGCACTGTTATCGATCCAAATGTCCAAACTATTGTACAAACTATGAAGGCCACAGTTTCGCTCGTTTTGGCTTCCATGCACGATGAGAATCTCCACAGTTCCATGGGTGGCACCTCAGCATCGCTTTATATGAAAGAACTATGCGATCACTTGAAAGTCTTTCGCACTCATGCAAACCAAATTCAACCTCTAGCCGATTCATTGGAAGAGCTGCCAAATTTTTTGAATTTTGTCATAGAGCAGTTTTTATTGCATATTTCTCTAGTTCGACCGATTACGGAAAAGTGTATTGAGAGATTTTCGAAAGATTTAGAATTTTTGGCTAGAAATGGATTACAAGTGAGTTTTGGCAAAGCTAGAAAAAAGTCAAGACACTTCTGCAACAGTGGTGTTTAAAAGAGGGCATGCATCGAACAAGAGGACTCTCTCCCAAAAAACCCGATTCTAAAATTTTTATCAGACCCCCTAAACATGATCTCTAGAATTTCGATTATAAATAAAGAATTTTTGAACTCATTAAAAGTTAAAATTAGATATTTAAAAAATGTTTTATTGGATATTGAAAGGTTTAGGCTTAAGCGTAGGCTTGGGCTTAGGCTTATACTTATGTTTAGGCTTATGCATAGGCTTAGCCTTAGGCATAGGCTTAGCCTTAGGCATAGGCTTATCCTTAGGCTTACAACCCCCATACTTCAAATTCTTTATTTTTAGATCTTCAACTGTAAATCGTCAAAATATCTCAATGCCTATCGTCAAATCATCGACTTTATACGCCGTCCTCTTTCTACTCTTCAAGATCCCGACTCCATTCCTAAAACCATCCCACTTTGGCTCCCAGCCCATCTATTAATAAGCGACAGTGATACTCAACTTTTATTACCGCATGAATCTGCCGGCTGGACTCGCGCAGAATACGTGTTCTGGTTCAACGAACATTCGGAGGTTGAAAGATACCGATTTTTGAGCAACTTAATGTCTTCATATAACCAATCTGTGATTGCAAAAGGAGCTACGGAATATGTACCACATTATCCTGTGATAATGAAATTGATCGAACATGCTCTTTCAACTTTACAATAAAAACTTTTTGGGCTGTGATATTACTTATTTTTGATAATTTATTTGTAAAATAAATATAATTATGGGAAAGTTTATATATGTAGGGTGCCCCAAAAAGGATGATTTTATGATTTTTCAAAGTTTTAATTTTCACCAAAATGGCCATATAGGGGTTTTTCTAAGCGAGGAATCGATTGCATGCATTGATGAATTTTGAAAACGCTTGATTGTATTTTTATAAAAATCAAAAAATCGAAGTTTTGGTAAAAATGATTAAAGGACCAGTCCAGTAAGTTACAATCATATGAAAAAATGATATATTCGGAAAGATCATGAAAAATTTTCCCGCAAAAAATTCAAAAAAGTTTGTGTATTACAACGAAGAGCTTGTAACAAATTCAAAATTTTAAACGCAATTATCTCGAAAACTACAACGATTCAGAACATGCCGTAAAAACAGAAAATGCTCCATTTTTCATGATCTTTCCGAATATATCATTTTTAAATATGATTTTAACTTACTGGACTGGTCCTTTAAAATGGGATTTTTGTCCAAAAATCACATTTTTGGTAAAAATTACAAAAATGGAATTTTTGGCCAAGACTAAAATAAAGTATTTGTTCCGGCCAAGAAATCGCATTTTTGGAAAAAATGATTAAAATAAAATATTTAATCCGCTCAAAACTTGGTGAGTGGGAACAAAAGAAATTTAACTTACTGGACTGGTCCTTTAATTCCTGAGGTAAAATTTTTTTGAAGGGGGAAGTCGTACATACTGAAAAAATTGTCTTCTCTTGTCCTCATTATTGTCTTGGTGTATTGCACACTTCTACCATAAATAAGCTATTTTTTGTCAAGTCATCATGTTGTCATGGAAACCTCAAATGGGTACAAGTCTAAGAGTGAAAATTTATTCTCAAAAAACAATTAAACCAATTATTTGATGACAAAAATTCTATAAATGAAGGTACAGTTTAGCTGTTGTCTTTTTTTACAAAATTTTTTATGTAATTTTAGCTCCATTTTACTTTAAGCGTTACTGAAAGAGTGGCGGATGCATCAACAATTTTTGAATGGCGTCCGGATGGAAGTTATATTGCTATAGCAATGTAAAAGTTGTAATAATTTTTTATCTTTAAATTTTTTGTAGAGAAAATGGTGTCTCACAAATTTTGGACCGATATGGTCAAGTCTATGATGAATTTACACTACCTGGGTATTATGTTTAACAATGTTTCCTTCTCTAACATCCCTCTAAAAGCCCCCTACCTAACACGACGGTTTTTTTGGTAAAAATTGGAGGAAACTCGAAATTTCAAAAATGAGTCAAGCCATTCGACTCAGCTCAACGAGACAAGTAAAACGAGGTATATATCGATCACAAAAGAAGAAAACTCACATGGCCGAGTGGTTAGTGTGCAAAGATTGCATTTATAGGTCGCTAGTTCGAATCCCGGCCCGAAATTAAAATTTTCCGATTTTCATGAAATTTTTTGCATATGCCTATTTTTGGTCGTAGATCATTATTAACAATGTACGACCAAAAATAGGCATATGCAAAAAATTACATGAAAATCGGAAAACTTTAATTTAGGGCCGGGATTCGAACCCGCGACCTATAAATGCAATCCTTGCACGCTAACCACTCGGCCATGTGAGTTTTCTTCTTTTTTGATCGATATATACCTCGTTTTACTCGTCTCATTGAGCTTAGTCTTAAGGCATGGCTCATTTTTAAAATTTCGAGTTTCCTCCAATTCTTGTCAAAAAACCGCCGTTAACAATGTCCCCTTCCCTATTATCTACTAAAAGCCCTCTCTCCAGCAGTCCTTACCTATTAACCCCGTCGGATGGGGACAATGGAGTCTGTAATGGGGCCCACCCTCCTGTACCGGTATTTACAGTTTTTATTTCATCTTAAACATCCCAAAATTTAAACATTTTAGACCCGCCTTAACCTTAAAATGGGATAAAAATGGCGAAATTTTGGCAGCCATATGCGCAAATTCCACTGTTTTGACAATGTATGATATGACAACGAAACAAACTATGACATTGGATATTAGTATGGGAGTAAAGTAGGTCATCCAAAGATTATCCCTTCGACAAATTGGAGCTAATACACAATAGGGGCCACCCACGTGAAAATTTTTTCTCGAAATGACCCCTCTATGGGTAAAAACATGCGAAGAATTCGAATTTGACATTTTCGAAGCGAAAAAACGCTTCCCTGATTCGGGGAAGGCGTATTGTGTATTGAAGCGAAAAGTAGCAAAAATGTGATTTTGCCTAAAAACGACCCTTTGGGGTAAAAATGTGAGGAGAATCCGAATTTGACATTTATAAAATTCCTCGGATTCAATAAAGGCTATATATCGAAATTCGAGAAAATAACATATTTTGGTCTAAAAACAACGCTTTTTCTTTCCCCGCACATTTTTACCCAAAAGGTATCGTTTTTAGGCAAAAATCGCATTTTCGCTTCAATACACAGACTTTCCCTGTATCAGGGAAGCGTTTTTTCGCTTCGAAAATATCAAATTTGGATTCCCCGCATGTTTTTATCCCTAAAGGGGTCATTTCTAGGACAAATTTTTCGAAAAAATTTTCACGTGGGTGGTCCCCTTATTGTGTAGTAGTTCCGAAATTTTTATAGAGAAACTCCATCTTTTGCCGTTTGGTCAATTTCGTCACCAGTTTTGGTTATAGGAACAACGAAAGGGAATATTGTTTTCTTCAACCATGAAACTTCGCGGTATGCGCTTTTCACTATGCCAATTTTTCATTTTCTTCCCTTTTGAAATGAAAAAATTCATTAAATCAAACAAATTTTCAAAAATTTCAGAAAAGTCCCAATAATGGGCAAGCATCAAAGAGCTATTACGTCAGGGGCTTTTGGAGATGATGGTTCCCTCATCCTAGGCTCAGAAGATGCCTCGATTTCATTAAGTAATCCACAAGGTGATACAATTAGCTCGTTTTCGTGTAATGCTGAACCAGAAGATTTGCATTTTGTAAAATTCTCAAAATTGGATGAAAGGGATGGAAAAGCTGAACCACATGTAAGATTTTGAAAAAATTCGATATTTTGAAAAAGTGTAACAACGTTTCGAAACAAGGTGAAAAATCTTTAAAGGTTCACTCAACTCAGAAAAAAGTTACCATAACTTGTATATATTCGGAAAGTTCATGAAATTTGAAGCATTTTTTCTTTTTACAATAAATTCTGAATCGATGTAGTTTTTGAGATAATTGCGAGTGAGTTTCGTCTGTGTATTACAACGAAAACATGAACGCAATGGCCAAATCCCTGAATCAATAAAAATCTGTATATTGAGAGGAAGAAAAATTCAAAATTCTTGAAGATTTAGAAAAAAAAATACAGCATTTTTTTATATCTCGACGAGACAAATAAAATGACACCAAAATTATCCAATTTTAAAATTGTTTTGGGTTATTGAAACGAAAACATTAAAATTTTTCGGAAAAATTTTCAAAAAATTCAAATGTTTTAGTTTAAAGGAGGGGTGCAGATAATAGGTCATTCTCGGTCGAAAAATTTTTTTGCCAAAACAGCCTATATAGGAGTAAAATCATGCGAAAAATCGATTGCGCGCATTCCCGAAGCGTGAAAATACTTCCTTGACCCTGATTCAGGGAAATAGATGTGTGTATTGAAGCGAAAATCGAACAATTTTGAAATTTCTCTCTCAAAATCATATTTCTGGGGGTAATTTTATGCGGAGAATCGATTGCGCGCATTCCTGAATCTTAAAAATGCTTCCTTGACCCTGAATTAGGGAAATAAGAGTGTGCATGAAGCGAAAAACCAACATGTACTAATTTTCCTGAATCAGGGTCAGGGAAGCGTTTTCAAAAAATTTGATTTTTTGAAACAAAATTAACAAAATTGCGAAAAAATTAGCCTTAAAAATTTAGATCAGTGCAGTGATTGGCAAAAAAGCTATCATGATCATCAAAATTAGCGAACCAGATAATCCAGTAAATTTGCAATTTCAAGAAGCATATGGGAATATTGTGAAAACTACTTGGTAGGTGGAAAATCGAAATTTCTATTGCTATAACTGCTAAATACTATTTTCGGAAATCATCATTTTTGATCGCAAAAAATCGAATCTGTGGGCCCAGTGTTGCTTAACTTGTCAGATCGGACGGTTGTCTAATTTATCCACTGAGTTATGTGGGTAGCGCTTTTATTTTCTCTCTCGTTAAAACAGACTATATGTTGTAGCCGATCATGAAAGTCAGCTGATTCTGAATCAGCTAGCCGATCCTGAAGATTCAGGGTCAACTAGCCGATGAATATTCAGGATTAGCTAGCCGATCCTGAAACGTCGATCTTGATTCAGGATCGGCTAGCCGAGGCGAAAAAAATTCATTTTTTACCTTTTTTGCCGATTTTTCTCTCAAGGTGTAAAAAGTGAAAAAAATTTTTGTCTCCGATTCTGGATCGGCTAGCCCAGGCGAAAAAATCGACTTTTCAAAAAGTTCTCCAAATCGGCTGATTTGTTGTATTCGGGGGTTTTCGGATATGGGGAACACGAATTTGAAGAAATTTTTGAATTTTGACATCAGGAAAAGATCGAATCGGAAATTTATATGATTTTGGCCTCAAATTTCGAGAAACATTTTTAAGCTCGAATGAAATTGGCGAAACCTCCCATTTTTTGACAAAAAAATTTAGCCTTTTTGGCAAGAGGTGGTTTCAGACTTGTCGATCTGAGTGAACATCTGTGATAATGGAAAAAAACGATATTGCTAAAATTTCAAAAATTGACAAATTTAGGTACAATAATGGCTATCTCTTACTAGGTTTTGAGCATGGGTATATTTGTTGTATTTGTGCTCAACGCACCGCGGACATTAGCCAAGTAACGGATGAAAAATTAAAAAATATTTAAGAATTTGAAATTTTAGGAAATTTTTTCGGTCAAAGAATATAATAACTACTTAAGTTATCTTACAGTTTGTAAAACATCTACTAGTCTAATATCTATTGGAGATAATAAGTAAAATATTTCATACATAAAAATGATAGAGGGACAAAAATTTTACTCACCATCTCCACTCAAAACCAGTGGGCGTAGTAATGTTCAAAGTGATAAATGAGGGTATAGTAAGCTTAATGTGATAACATTATCACTGATAACAGTGATAACGATTTTCGTGATAACGCTATCATAGGTCGGCAAAGAGGGGGGATTCCCCCTGACCCACTCACTCGTGAACCCAAAATTGAGGGGGGACCACCTCATTGGGGTCCCCCTCCCCCCATATTGCCGACCTATGAACGTTATCACTAATGATAACGTTATCACTAGTAATAACGTTATCACAGTTACCAAAATGCATTATCTTATCACACCCTTTTATCATTATCACTTTGAATATCGCTAGGTGGATCGGGTTTTCAAACATCTGATCTGTGTACCGGGAATGAGATCATGGGTTGACCGGGTCCTGAAAAAACCTAGAAAAATCCACGTTTTTCCCTGTCGGTCACAAAAATTAGGATTCGGAAAATGGTACCTCCCGGTAGGAACCCCAGGGTTTGTCTCTACTCCCTTCAAAAAATTTTCATTTTAGCGTTAAAGTCCGAAAACTCGACCATTTAAATGAGCTGATTGACATGACCGAAGCTGTAAGTGACCCAAAAGGTATTTTTAAAATTTAAAAAAAAAACAAAAAAATTAATTTTTTAGGCCTAGCCCGAGTAGAAGCCAATGACGATGGCACTCTTGTAGCCATTTCTGGAAAATCTGGTGCATTTTCCGTTTACCTTACCAAACTTCCAAAAATCGGTTCAGCATCGAAAGGACGAGTTGTCATCCTATCGGCCTTATCCGAAATTCGAATTGTTTATGAAACTGAAACGGTTTGTAAAAAAATTAATTTTTATAAATTTAAATTTTTGGCATAGACTCGAATGAAACGAAAGATTAGGAAAGATACGAATGAAACGATTTCATTTCCAGACGGCGTCCTGAAATCGTTCGGAAACGGGTTTGAATTTGTTTGCGTATTGACACGAAAACCATGAATTTGGTTTTGTTACATTATGTCGTTTCATTCTTGTCGTTTCACGATACGAATGAAACGATTTCATTTCCAGACGGCGTTCGGAAACGGGTTTGAATTTGCCTGAATATTGACACGAAAACCATGAATTTGGTTTTGTTCTATTATGTCATTTTATTCGTATCATTTCGTTCGTATTGTTACATCCTCTTCGTTCCATTAGAGCTTATGCCTAATTTTTTTAGAGACCGCCCGCAGTGTTGAATGTTAAAATGGAGCCATCTTTATTGGCGATTGGACAAAAATATGTTGCCGTTGTTTTGAATAATCGAGCATGGTTTTATGAACTTCGTGGGAATGGTAAAATTTTTGGCACAAGAAATCCAATTTGTTACAAAACAAATTACATCAGCCCAGTTCATGGAAAAATTTTTTCAAACACGGCAATTTTTTAAAAACAAATACAATATCCTCTCTCCAGCATACCCAGGATCGGGGGTGGTGCTCAAAAATTTACAGGATCCCACATCCAAGGATAGTAGTACATAAATAGCTTGAAATTTTTAAATTTAAAAGAACTGTGCCACGAAAATAGATTTTTTTAAAGTAGCCTATCTTGTAGAGCAAAAAATTCTGGGAAACTTTGGTCAATAAAGTTATGATATGTTGAATATGATCCAATCGGTCTTTTTGAAAATGGGTTATGTTTTCGTGCCAGTATACATACTTTTTCAAAAAATTCGTGTTTTTCAATTTTTGTTTTCGATCACTGGAGGTGCCCCTACGAGGGGCATACCCTTAAAATGGCTCAAAATGGCCATAGTTCCCTGAATCAGGGTCATGCAAGCATTTTCATACATCTGCAATACGTGCAATCGATGTCCGCCTAGAAAAACATTATTGCGGTCGAAAATTTTGTAAAAATTCGACCTCTATAGCCAAATATCGACATTTTAAAATTAAGTTGTAACATTGAAAAACACCAATTTTTGGTGTTTCTAAAAAAGTCTGTATATTGACACGAAAACATGACTCATTCTCAAAAAGTTCCTTTAAAGGGGGGGGGGGTCTCATTTACCTCGGGGACTCCACTTAAGGAACACTTTTCAAATCTCAGGTTTTTTCTGGTCATTTTCTACGAGCGACCACAGTTTCTGGTCCCATTTTTTGTGGCGAATCCGAATTTCGCAAAAACAAAATAAGTTTGTCCTCAAGAAACCATAGAAAAATTGAAAAAACAACATT
>OZJO01001008.1:0-11807 GCA_900406225.1 Acrobeloides nanus | reverse complement strand
GTGGGAATGGTAAAATTTTTGGCACAAGAAATCCAATTTGTTACAAAACAAATTACATCAGCCCAGTTCATGGAAAATTTTTTTCAAACACGACAATTTTTTGAAAACAAATACAATATCCTCCCTCCAGCATACCCAGGATCGGGGGGAGGGGTGCTAAAAAATTTACAGGATCCCACATCCAGGGACAAAAGTCTGTATATTGACACGAAAACATGATCCATTCTCAAAAAGTTCCTTTAAAAACTTTTAAGGCATCAACTTCTTTTGTGAGTATGAATACATTTCATCGGTAGTAAAAATGAAATTGAATCGAGAGTTTGCAATGGCCAAAATGGGGGGACGAGCACATTTACATAAGGTAGACAAAAAATTTTAAATGTTTTATTGAAAATTAGATAACACAACAAGGAGAAGACGATGCTTCGATAATGTTTCCAAATAATGAGCATCATACAGACAATGCTTCACTAGTTGAATGCGATTTGACGGACAAATTTTTCGTCTATTGCACTGACGTAAGTGGATTGGAGGGAAGTTGTAAAAACATGCGGGAAATCTGAATTTGACATTTACGAAGCGAAAAAATGCTTCCTTGATTCAGGGAAGGCTTGTGTATTGAAGCGAAAAGCCGCAAAAATGCGATTTTGAATGTGATCTTTTGACTTTTCGCTTCAATACACAGGCTTTCCTTGAAGCAGGGAAGTGTTTTTTGCTTCGAAAATGTCAAATTCGGATTCCCGAATTTAACATTTAAAAAAATTTTCGAAAATTTTTTCACGTGGGTGCTCCTCCTCCCCCCATTGTGTCGTTACGGGTTTTCTAATGATACTTAATTGTAGGTCAACAGAATCCATTACTTCTCACTAGCTGACTGGACCTATATTAGTGACTATAAGCACAATTGTGCCATAAAAACGGTGTATGCCGAAATTTCTGGGATTCGAGTTTGTTTCTTTGATGAAAGATATGATGCATATATTTATTGCCCGGCTGCTTATGAAGCGTATAAGCTTCCAGATGTGAAATCTTCAATACATGTAAGCTATTTTTGATTTCCTGAATCAGGGTCAGGGAAGCATTTTCAAGGTTCAGCAATATACGAATCATTTTTCAACTGGAAAACCCACTAGATAGTAGGTTTTCTGGTGAAAACTTGAACTTTTTCTCATTGTCGCTTTAATACACTCAACTCTTCCCTGAATCAGGGTCATGGAAGCATTTTAATGCAAAGATAACGTGTGCAATCGATTCTCCTCATAGAAAAAATCATAGACATACGGTTTTTCGGGCAAGAATTCGAATTTTAGCTCATTTTCGTTTCAATACACATGCCTCTTCCCTGAATCACGTTCAGGGGTTCAGCAATGTATGCAATCGATTTTTCGCATAGAAAACTGTCTAAGGGTAATTTCCGCAATCTTTTTTTATCAATTTTATATCTGAACAAAAAACTGAAATTGATGATTCAATATGTCATCAACTCATGCTGATCGAAATTTAAAAAAAGATCGAAAAGCACATTTTATAGCACAGTGGTTAGCGTGCTGATACTTCAAATGAGTGGCCCAGGTTCGAATCTCAACAGTTTTTTGCATTTTCACAAAAAATTTTGCATTTGCCTATTTTCAGACCCATCGCAATTTTGGGACTGCTGCACCCCCCCCCCCATATTTTTTTACCCAAAACTTTTTTTAGTACGAAGGTTGTCTCTGGGAAGAATTCACGGTAGACAAAGATACTTTTGTCGTTTTTGACAAGACCACATTATTCGTCTTTATTGCCTGCAGAACAGCAAATGGCGGCCTAAATCTCGAAAAAATCGGGACTACAAAAATCACTCCTGGACATGAACCCATCATGCTATCTAAAGGCATAGTGTCTTGTTTGGCTGATAATGGACAAGTCAGCACAGTTTTACTAGATTCACAAAAAACGGATATGTCATTTGAAGGGAAGTCGACTTCTCAGGTAAGAAAATAGAACAAATGATGCTTGTGCCCTTCCTCCCCCACTTTGGCAAGTTTTTCAGAAAACCAGTTGGGGCACAATTGCCAAAAAGTTGTTCTTAAAAATTTTTTTAGCTGGAAACCATGTTGAGGCAAGCACTTGTCCTAAAAAGGTAAGCTCATAAAAATGTTAGTAAACAAAAAAACTTTTTTAGGTGGCGTAATGCATGGAGAATTTGCGAACACGCTAAAAATAACGCTTTTTGGCAATCTTTGGTAGAAGCTGCCTTGCAAAACATGATGCCGGAACTGGGTAAGAACATTCTGAATGGCGTGGAACGGGTTGTAGTAGTAGTAAATTTTAAAAACGAGTAACGCCATTCGACTCAGCTCAACGAGACAAGTAAAACGAGGTATATATTGTACGAAGATACCGCAAAGTGTTTTAGAGGTAGAGATATGCAAAAATTTTCATGGGATTTGGACAACTTTAAAATCGCAGCGGGATTCGAACCCTAGCCTATAAACTGCAAATCTGTCACTTTAGCCACTCGGCCATGGGCTCGGGATGGAAAACCCCATGTTATGGTATTCGTTCTACTCGTCTCGACGAGATGAGTCGATTGGTATGACTCGTTTTTAAAATTTCCTCAAATTTTAAATCAAAAAACCGCCTGGCACTTTTGAAGTATAGGTTCTTATAAGCGTAAGCTTAAGATGCTCTATTCAAAACTCAATTCTAGCGATCCGTGTCTATAAGCACACCGGCAAAGTCGCAATGGTATGGGCACTGGAAGAAGTCGCTCATATCGAAGAACGATCTCTCCTCGCTAGCCATCTATCCATGGCTTTAGGCAAATACGACGAAGCCGAAACAACTTTCTTACAATCAAGCCAACCTCAACGCGCTCTCGAACTCCGAAGAGACATCCTCCACTGGGATAAGGCCTCCCAATTGGCCGCAAAAATGGCTCCGGATGAGCTAAAAGTCATCTCGAAAGAATATGCTGTCCAACTCGAAATGATGGGAACTTATGAAGAAGCTCTTCATCAATATGAAGAGGCTATTATCGAAAAATACGACCCAGAAAATTCAGATGAAGTGATGGAACACAACGAGATCTGCCAGTGTGGGATAGCGAGGATGTCCATTCGTCTTGGTGATATTAGAAGGGGTATAGAAATAGCAGAAGGTCAATCAAATCGAACGATTAAACGTGATTGTGGACTAATTTTGGAGCAGATGAAGCAGTTTCAAGAAGCAGCTCAATTGTATGAGATGGGTGCGTTTTATGACCGAGCAGCGGCTAGTTATTGTAAATGTAAAAATTGGAATAAAGTGGGGCAGTTGGCGCCAAATGTGAGGTCGCCGAAAATTTTGATTCAGTATGGAAAAGTTTTGGAAGCAACTGGAAAGTATGAAGAAGCGTTAAAGGTATATAATAAAATAGTAAAAAAGGGGTTATGACCTCCGGTAATGTGTTTCTGTGGGTTTTCGGAGTGGGGCATCGAACCCCGTTGATATTTTTCGGCTTTTAATGCACGAAGGTAGTGTACTAGCAACAGATGGTATTTTAGATACTTGGAATATAAGAAGTCAGGGTCATTCGAAATCGCTCAAAACCTACAGGAATCGATTCCCCGCTCGGAAAAACCCAGAATAAAGTAAAAAGATGTTTCAGCGCTGAATTGAGAGAAATTGCGAAATTTTTTGAGGGTCTCTAAGAGGTTTCTATACTTTCATTTATGACTATATGTTAGAGAAAATTTCGAGGGTAGTAAGTTGAGTGTTGATTATAAGCCTAAGCAGAAGGCTAAGCTTAAACTTAGATCTAAACCTAAGCCTAAACCGAAGCCTAAGCTTAAACCTAAGCCTAAACCTAAACCTAAGCCTAAGTTTAAGCCTAAACCTATTACATTCCAATTTTTATACATATTTACAAATAATTTATATCTATTATGAACTCAAAGAAATATCATATAACATATTTCAAACTTTTAAAATGCAACTTTTTTCAAGTGGGGTGATTTATAAAAAATTTAGATCTATGAAAAAGCTGGCTCGTACGACGACATGGTCCGCATCATGCTAGACAAACTAAATATGACCAATGAAGCTGTGCGCGTAGCGAGAGATAGCCGTTCGAACGAAGGAGCTAAACTAGTCTCAAAATATTTCATGGGAATCGGCGACTACGAATCCGCTATCCAATTCTTGGTAATTTCACAATGCTATCAAGAAGCCTTCCAAATGGCCGATGCCGAAGATAAAATGGGAGCTTTTGCGGATGCCATAGAAAGGGATGAAATTTCTGAGCAGTATACAGAAGTTGCTGAATATTACGCCCAGAGGAAAAATCATGTTATGGCAGGGAAATTTTTTATGCTCTCAGGGAATTATAAANTTTGCGGATGCCATAGAAAGGGATGAAATTTCTGAGCAGTATACAGAAGTTGCTGAATATTACGCCCAGAGGAAAAATCATGTTATGGCAGGGAAATTTTTTATGCTCTCAGGGAATTATAAACAGGCACTGGATCATCTACTTCATTCTAAAGATGATGAAGAAGGGATTCGTCTAGCGATCAGAAGTGCGGCATTGGCGCAAGATAGGGATTATACAAAACGTGTTATTGATTTTCTTATGGGTGAACTTGATGGATCTCCAAAAGTAAGAAGTTAGTTGAGAATCTCCTAATTGGTAGGAGATTTTAATTTTGACCCTTGCTTCTGCACCTTTTCGACATCTTGGTGCGCCGTATGAAGATTGGTGGTGGGGAATGGATTGGCGGCAAGGGGTACCCAGGATACGTACCCCATCCCTTCCCCCTAGTGAACTGAAGGCCCAAAAAACATGTCCTTTCTCACTACACCACTAGTGAAACTCCCAATTACCTCAGTATTTTTATAACATCTTTTATAGGACCCAAAATACCTATTCACTCTCTATGTCTCCCTAAAATTGTATGCCGAAGCAGCCAAAACGGCCATCATTATCGCACAAGATGAACAAAACCGTGGGAATTACAAAATTGCCAGAGATCTCCTCTTCCGCATGCATCAACAACTTATGGCAGAAAACATCCCAGTTCCCGCAGCGATGAAATCGAGCTTGATGTTGCTCCNCCAGAGATCTCCTCTTCCGCATGCATCAACAACTTATGGCAGAAAACATCCCAGTTCCCGCAGCGATGAAATCGAGCTTGATGTTGCTCCATAGTTATATGATAGCGAAAATTCTCATCAAAGAAAATGACCCCAAACGTGGTGCACGTATGCTAGTTCGAGTCTCGAACAACATCAGTGCATTTCCATCGCATACGGTGCCAATTTTAACATCGACGGTTATAGCCTGTGCAAAAGCGGGTTTAAAAGAAACGGCGTTCCAATTTGCGGTGAAATTGTTACAACCGGCGAATAGGAAAAATATCAATGAGAAGTATAAGAAGAAAATTGAAGCTATTGTAAGGTAATGTACATAGAATTTCGATTATACAACAGGATGTTTTGAACTCGGTAAAAGAAAAAAATTTAAATAAAAGTTTTGTTAAACGACTATAGGCTTAGGCTTAAGGGGGGGGGTAATTTTATGCGAAGCCCGTTCTCCGAAAAAAAATTTTTTTTGAAAATTTTACTAAAAAATACATAACTAGGGGTAATTTTATGCGAGAAATCGATTCCGTTGCTTAAAATATAAAAAAGTATGAAAACGCTTCCTTGACCATGATTCAGGGAATGGGATGGGTGTATTGAAGCGAAAATCAAACACTTTCGGATTTTTACGTTACGAAAAAATCCAAAATTTTGAATAAAATCGCTAAAGGAAGCATTTACAGTCGCTGAAACATGGTCAAGAAAGCGCTTTCATGGTTCGGGAGTGCGCGCAATCAATTCCCCGCCTAGAAAAACCTAAGAATCGACGGTTTTCTCATAAAAATTCGAAAATGTTTGATTTTCGCTTCAATACACCCATCCCATTCCCTGAATCAGGGTCGAGTTGTATAGTAAAGTTAAGTGCTATAAAATTTAAAATCACTATTACTATACAGATCCAACAATAGGCTTATGTTTATAAATTATATCTTATTTTTATAGGAAATCCGATAAAGATCAAACAGATGAACCCGAAAACTTGACATCCTGTCCATTTTGCAATGAAATGATACCAGAATCCGAGTTAAATTGCAGTCAATGCAAAAGTTCCATCCCATATTGTGTGCTAACGGTAGAAAATTATAAAATTTAAATTTTTTATAAAATTTTTAGGGATGCCATATAATAGCTAGTGATTTTGCAATTTGTCCAACTTGTAAATTTCCTGGCTCTTACTCGGAATTTAAAAGGTAAGCCAGAAAATCCTACCACAGTCGACCCTCGATAACAGATAACCCCGATAACAGGCCACTCGATAAGCCACTCTAGGTCTGGTCACCCTTGGAGATTCCCTTCTTCTCCCCTCCGAGCGTGTTCGGCTCCCGGTACTTAATTGTTAATATGAGAAATTAAGGCTTGTTCACAAGGATGGAACGTGTCGAATGTGTAACGGGAAAATTGTCGACGTTTTGCCGGGAAATATTCAAGAATATCTTCAACAAGATTCTGGTCAAAATGTTACTGATAAAAAATAAAGATTCTATATAATTTTTATATCTGCACAAAATTTGGAGCATTTTGTGCTTTTACGGCACTATTTAAAAATCTAACGGTCAAAAGTTATGAGCGAAACAAAAAAAATTTTAAACGAGTTTGAACATTGAAACGAAGAGCCTGCATCTGAAATTAATTTATGAATTTGTTTAAAATGTAAAAAATTATTAGGCTTATTTAAAAAAAAGAAAGATGACATTCTTTATAGCTCAACGAGACGAACAAAATGGCACCAAAATTAACCAATTTTAAAATTGTTTTGGGTTATTGAGACGAAAACATGAATCAGAATTTTCGTTTCAATAATCCAAAATAATTTTCAAATTTGATAATTTTGGTGCCGTTTTGTTCGTCTCGTCGAGCTATAAACAATGCCGTCTTTTTTTAAATATACCGAATAATTTTTTTTATATTTTAAGCTTTTTTTATATTTTAAATTCAAAAAATAATTTCAGGTGCAAGCTCTTCGTTTCAATGTTCAAACTTGTTTGAAAATTTTTTCGCGATTTTGTTTCGCTCATAACTTTTTACTGTTAGATTTTCAAGTACAGGGTGTGCGAAAACTATCCGACTCCCTATTGTCGGATATTGAAATCGATCTAATTCTTGCATGTGGTGAAGGCTCATTTGATACTTTTAATGATGAAGCAATACGAGAGGAGATTTCAAAAAGACAAATATGTCAACGTCACTTAGATGAATTATCAAGAACTTTTTGCCGATAATGTACAGGGTGTACGAAGATTATCCGATCCCTTTGTCGGATATCGTCATAACTTTTATTAGGAACATCTATACATCGAGATCTTGATGTCTTTTTAAAGCTCACGTTCGTAGCTTTAAAATGACACTAAGATCTCGGTGTATGGTTGTTCCTATCAAAAGTTATGGCGAAAAAAGTATCTAGATATATCTTACTATAGGGGGTCGGATAATTTCCGCACACCCTGTAGTGCTGTAAAAGCAAAAAATGCTCTAAATTTTGTGCCCTATCACATGGCATCAACTCCTCAAAAGTGGACCATTTTTTGCATGAGGCTGTCCAGATATTACGTTATCAATTTTTTCGGATTTGTAGACCCCCGCGTTATCAAAAATGCACTAGCGTTATCAACTTTTTGTGGAAGGGCTGAACCCCCCCCTTTCACATAACGTAATATCTGGATGACCTCAAAGTGAGACGCTTGCCACCAGACGTGAGCAGGGGTGTGTGCCACACACCCCCTTCTTCTTAAAATGTCAGGATTACCGAAAAAAGTATAAGGTAGTGCCCTTATGTTCCGGGACCACTTCTTATTTTGCCCGATCAACTTCTTAAGAAATATGATTCTTAGCCCATAGGACACTTCTTAAAAAGTGTATTTTAGACTTCAGTTAGATGTTTAACATAATTTTTGTTATCAAATATCGAAATTTCGAAAAAAATCATAATTTTTATTTTGACCACTTCTTAAGCCATACATCCCTTTGTCCATGTATGTTTGCCACTTCTCTTTAATATACTCACTTTTTCCCTGAATCAGGGAAAACTGTTCAAAAGCAAAGTTTAATATATATATTTATATTAAAATATAAAATAAAATAAATTGAGGTAGATATCTAACAAATAATATACAATATACAAAGCGGCCCAAAAACCGCATTTTTTGCGATTTTGCGCAATTTTTCAACAACTTTCGAGTTTTTTAAATAACCTATGTAGGATTTTTCTATCGATTGGTACATTGCCGAAGCTTGAAAATGCTTTCCTGAATCAGAGTAAGTGAAGCGTTTTCAAGGTTCGGCAGTGCGCGCCATCGATTCCTCGCATAGAGGAATCGATGGCTATGGGGCTATTTTGATGAAAATTAAAAACTTGAAAATTTAAAAAATTGCTCAAAAATCACAAAAATGAGGTTTTTTGGTCATCCTATAAATTATGATTCTTATAAAAAAAATTATACAAATGTTGGCGAATAAATAGGTTTCGTCGATTTGTGGATTATTATTTGATTTGGCGATTCGAAACCAATCACTTTTCTGCTTCTGCATGGTTTTAGGTAACACAATAAAACTAATATTAGCATTAATAAATAAAAAATTGGTATCGAGATGACAATATAGTCTTCGAGAGTCAAGTCAGTTTGTCTAGGATTTGTGACAACCTTAGTTCCAAACAAAATATCCATTATAATGTGATATAGGAATATGCAAAGCACTAACCAAGTTAAAGTAAGGGATGATAAAATTTTCGACTGAAGCTTTGCCATGGATATAAGCAAGTTTTATTCCAATGTAAGCATCTGTTGACGAATGATAATAAGCTTAGGCGATGCCAAATCTATGTTTAAGCGAGGATAAAGTTCCTTCGAGGTGCGTATTAAGCTTGTGGGATTTCCAGACTAAGTAGGATTCCAAATTCCAATTCGAAAATACATCTACTTTACGTCACAGGTCTAAGAATAATGCGTATATTTGGAGATGAAGCCACAATAATCCTTAAATATTCAACAAGCTATGTGCGTTTATTTGTTTGTCTAAAAAAAGATTCTTTTGATCATTGTAATAAATTTTTGCGAAAATTCCTCAGGAATTTTTCATCGTCATATGGATTGTAGTCAGGGCTCCCATCGAGAATTCGTAATTTTAAGCATAAAAAAATCCAAAATTAAGACGCATTGTCTGAAGGTTGGTAAACAAATTATAAGGCCATGGAGCCAACCCAAAATACCAAAGTCTCAGAATTTTTTCAATTGTTGCCTATGTTTAAGTATGTGATCCTACTATTAAAAACCCACCAACCTAAAATTCCGAAACTTTTCCTTCTTCGAGATATAGTCCTTGGAAGTTGGTCACCTCGAGTGTACAGCTAAAAATGCACCTCTATCTTAAAAGTTCTCTATCTCAGCCAATTTAAAAGCTTTTCAAATGCGGTCTTTTATATTTGTTTGGTATGGTAAAGAGGTACAAATTTGTAGTGCATCATATTTTGATCCGAGCTAACTCCATAGAAATATCGCCATTTCTATCAAATTTAGGCGTTTTTGGACAGGTATCAAATTTTCAGTAAAATAGCTCTATAAAATTCAGGTTGGATTCGCTGTAAGGTTTGAAAGCGGATTTTGCAAGATCAATACTAGGCACGATTATTTGGCCAAAAAAATCAAAAATCTAGATAGACCTAAGTGGGTAGCTGAGGTCACTTTTATGGAGATACACATGTGTCCAAAATGTTAGATTAGCGAAATTTGCCATAATTTTTATATATTCGGAAAATTCATGAAAAATGGAGCATTTTTTGTTTTTACAGTAAATTCTGAATCGTTATTGTTGTCGAGATACTCGCGTTTGAAGTTGGCTATTTTTTGGAATTGGTTTAGAATTTTAATTCCCGCCAAAATTGAAAATCAGGGTTTTGGCGGGAATTCAAATTCTAAACCAATTCCAAAAAATAGCCAACTTTAAACGCGATTATGTCGACAACGATAACGATTCAGAATTTACTGTAAAAATAAAAAATGCTCCATTTGTCATGAATTTTCCGAATATACATAAGTTATGGCAAATTTCGCAAATCTATTTTCGCTAAGCATTTGCATGCCTCAGCAGTGCGCGCAATCGATTCTCTAACTAGAAAAACTCCAGTACGGTCGAAAATTTGGTCACTCAAAAAGACTGATTGGATCTTATTCAGCATACATTCTTGCCTAACACTGAAAAAAAATTTCATCAACTTGACATGTAATATCAACAAAAAATAGCAACTTTTTCCATAATAGACTGGTCCTTTAAGGCTAGTTCACAAAGATGGCACTTGTTGGATGTGTAATGGAAAGATCTTTGATGTTTTGCCGGTGAATAGTTCCACACAAAAATCTTTAAAAATTCATAGCGATTTTTCGTTAACTTTCTTGCCAATGACAATAGCGGACTTTTATCTGAAATTTTGGTCAAGTAAAAATCTGCGAAATGGTGTTTTTAGCTAAAATTTTGTGAAAATGGCACTTTTTTACAAAATCTCTCGAGAAAATTTTATATCCTTATCTGGTTTAGAGATTTGGTTTATTAAAGTGCCAGTCCGAGCGGAAAAAAAGTTGCCATTTTTGTTGATATTCAAAAGTTCATAAAAATGGAGCATTTTTGTTTTTACGGTAAATTCTGAATCGCTGTCGTTTTCGAGATAATTGCGCATGAAGTTGACAATTTGAAATTTTGTGTATTACAACGAAAATATGTATCTAATAGTTTTTCCCTGAATCAATACAATCTGTATATTGAGAAGAAAAATTGTTTTGGGTTATTGAAACGAAAATTTTCAAATGTTTTCGTTTCAATCACCAAATAATTTTCATAATGGATAATTTTGGTGCCATTTTATTCGTCTCGACGAGTTATAAAAAATGCTGTATTATTTCTTCTAAATGTTCAATGATTTTAAATTATTTTCTTCTCAATACAGATTTTATTGATTCAGGGGAAAAGCTATTAGATACATGTTTTCGTTGTAATATTCAAAATTTCAAATCGCCAACTTCATATGCAATTATCTCGAAAACGACAACAATTCAAAATTTACCGTAAAAACAACAAATGCTCCATTTTTATAAACTTTTCGAACATCAACAAAAATGGTAACTTTTTTCCGCTCAGATTGATCCTTTAAAATCTTTAAATTTTCACGCATGATAACTTTTTATCTTCGCTGCTTTCCCAAGCCGATTAAACTTGTAGGCATACAAGAAAATTGCCACACTCTACATTATTGCCTGAATTATTGACATATCAAAGTGTATACCGCCAGATTAACAAGTTTTTTTGTTTATTCTCTGATATGCAAAAACTACAAAATATTGACACTTTTTATATTGAATACGTTTTTTAATTTATGGACCAGATGGTCAATTAGCAACCCAGCACCAGTCCCCCAATTGGAGAAGGGGGACTGGTGCTGGGTTGAGTTCCAAAAAATTTTTGGCGACCTTTTTTTGGTCAGCGAGCTCCGCGATTTTTTTTAAATGTTACTTTCACGGCTGCTGAAAATCGGGAAAAGTCTTTCTAGCAGGGCTGTAGGCAGGATTTTGCGAAAGGAGGAGGGGCAGCCCCCATCGGAAAAATCCAAAAGAACAAAAGGGGTGGGGGAGGGTCGTTACGTTTTTTCCTCTGCTTCGCGAGACATGGGGTGGCCGGGCGGCCGCAGCTTTTTATCCCATAAGTGAATGGGGGTGGGGGGG